>JAQLOM010000005.1:6027716-6038324 GCA_030068315.1 Chrysichthys thysi
TACTTCTGAGAGACTCTGCCTCTCTAAGACATCCCTTTTATAGCTAATCATGTTACATACCTGATATCAATTAACTTGATTAGTTGCTAGATGTTCTCTCAGCTGAATCTTTTTAAGCTTTCTTACTTTTCCAGTCATTTGTTGCCCCGTCCCAATTTTTTTTGGGACCTGTAGCAGGCATCAAATTTGAAATATGCTCATTTAGTGGATAAAGGTGTACAATTTCACAGTTTGAACATTTGTAATCTGTGTTCTTTTGAGAATAAAATATTGGCTCCTGTAATGTGAAAAGTCTTTTAGTTTTCATTTTATTTAACTTTAAAGAACGCCCCAACTTTTCTGGAATTTGGGTTGTATACATTGTGTGCTTTTGTTTTCCATTTGGTGTTCTTTAAAGCTGATGTTTCTATATGTTTGTCTCTCAATTAAATAATGTTTACTACTGCATATTTATTTTAATTATGTGAATTTTGTGTAATTACTATTAGTGTCATTTGAGTGCTTTGAGATCAAGCTGGAGTCGTTATTTACTTAAGTGTTTAACCAGGTACAATCATACTGGAACCCAGTTTTTTGAGATCAAGAAGAGCAGACCTCTCACAGCGTGAGTATCTTCTTTAAATCAGGCCCATTTATTTGGACGATTTTGTCAGGAACATCCTGTACTCCTGTATAATTATCCATTATAACACACTCTCGTGTCCCAGCAGCACAGTGCATAAAATCCTACACATATAGGATAAATGTTTTCTTGTCTTTTTCCACTCTTCAGCTGTGCAGTTTAGGCAAATATGTGCCCAGTGTAGCTTCAGATTCTTGGTCTTGGCTGAAGAGAGTGGAACCTGGTGAGGTTTTCTGCTCTTGTAGCACATCCATGTCAAGGTTCATGTGTGCGGTGCTTTTCTGATCACCACAGTCATAAAGAGATGTTGTTTGTTTTTGAAACCATGTTTTTACCCCTGGAGTCTGATGTACAAGAAGACTGATGCAGACAGTCTCTGGAGACTGATGTATGAGAAAATCGAAGGAGATCAGCAGTTTCTGAATTACTCAAACCAGTCCATCTGCCACAAACAATCATACCCATGGTTAACATCTAAGAGATAACACTAACACTTTCTGATGTTTGATGTGAGCATTACTTGAAGCTTTTGGACTGTTAACATTGCATGCCACATGACTGACCGATTAGATAACTGCATGCATGCGTGCACGCACAGCTGTTCCTGATAATGTGGCTGGTGACTATACAACTCTGCTATAAATAAATTACGAACATAAACCCAAATCCCATACTGGCCCAAGCTGCTTTGTGTTGGTGTACCAGTATGGCTGTGCTGATTAACAGAACCATGCAGGTACAGCTGGTCTTCCTGGTACAAGCAGGATGGTCATGTTTCTTGCTCACATTATGCTGGACGCACTCGTCTGAGCTGGTTTTAGGAAGGAAATTACAGCAGCCCATGTGAGTAGGTTTTATTTGCACATGAAGTTTCATATCTTTGCAAGCGTCTTGTTCCTGTTGCCGTTTCTGGCATGCTGAGAAACAGACACAGGAAGCAGCAGAGGATGTTTATGGATTGGCTGATTATTATTACATGGCCAGTGACATCAGCTGAAGGAAATTAGATTTCAGCATCACATTACACCGGACGTGTGTGATCTGCTCAATACGTCATAAACATCAGTGTTTTATTTTTAATGTGAGATGCATCTGTGTCTTATTTCCACCGTATTTATGTATTTATTTTATTCCTGCTGAGAGACTGCGGTATTCTGGTCAGGGTCATGGTAATTCCAGAGTCTTATCACTGTGCGCAAGAAAGGAATACACCCTTGACAAGATGGTAATTCAAAAACAGGACAGTGCGCACATACACAGGGTAAATTAATGCTTTAGTGAGAGGAAAATTGAGAAACCAGGGGGGGGGGAAACTCCAGCAAAACTCCTTGTCAGGGTAACAATAGATAACGCTGAGTGTGTCGATATTTGATATCAATGTCTGTTTCTGCCACAGGTTAATGGACATAGCAAAGGAAATGACCCGAGAATGTCTACCAATCAAATGTTTGGAGGCTGTAATCCTTGGAATGTATCCTTCACGTGGACTTCACTGCACACATTTTCACATCATTCCATTTATTGGCATGAAACCTTAATGGAATGGCGATAGCCCAACAACACACAGATAATGCAGATAAATAAAGATGTTTTATAGCAGTGAGATGAGATTTTCATGTTTTTCTGCTGGAAAGACAAATCTGTAAAGATATTTCATATTTTCAGATGCATTACTCAAAGTCTCTCAGACTCCTTTCAAGAGGTTTCAGACACCACAGGATTTTAGCCCCTGAGGTCCAAGATGTAAAACAAAACTCAAAGACAGGAATGATATTCCTGCCAAACCTCCTGTCTAAAGTTACTGTAAAAAACATTTGTGTAGCTTGTTTAGAACATTTATCAAAGGAACAACTGTGGTAATTGAATTGCTATGATTTAAATTACATTTTCACATGCATTATTACATGGGAAACTAAGGTAATAAAGGAACACCATGGCAAAAATTTCCTAGTGTAAATACAGGGGGACCTCAGCTCACGAACTTAATTCGTTCCGAGACTTTATTCGCGACTCAAATCAGATTTTCCCATTGAAAGGAATGTAAATACAATTAATGTGTTTCAGCCCTCGAACATGTTTTTAAAGTGTAATGAGTTTATGTGTAGCAATAATGGAATAACAAACATGGAATAAAATTTAAATAACCTTAATTATAGAAAAATAAAACTAAATGAAATAAACAGATGATTTTAATGTGTGTAACGGTGGATATGTAGTCGCTGGTGTAGGTGGACGGTGGTGGAGGGATATGGTGGCGGTTCTGTTTTACGATTTATTTCTTTATTTCAACTGTTATGCACTTAGGCTTCTTACTCTCACTACCATTTCCACTTTTCACTTTCTTGGGACCCATAAACCATGAAGGTTTATAGTGCAAAAATGCAGAGAGAAACAAGGAAAAATGCGTTGAACACCTTCACACCACGAGTGCTTGACTGGAACTTAAGGTTTGTGCTGTGAAGCGTGGGTTGGCTGCCTGTACGTCAGTCAAGGATTTGTTCGTCGGTCGGTACAAAATCTGCTCAGGAATTTACTTTGTACGTTGATTTGTTCGCCATCTTCCTGATGATGCATCATGGATTTAAAAAACTTTGTTTGGAACTGTAACTACTTTGGAGTAAATATTTCTCTCTCTAACTGTACTGCAACCAATTATACTTCTGTTAATTCAATATTTTATGTATATGCTATGTCGCATGTGATTTGGTTGCTCACAACGAAGGAAAACTCTAAGGCTATAACATACTATTATAAATAACATTATCTAGCTTTATGCCAGAAATCTGCTTCAGTGGCAATCTAGACCCACAGCCTTCCAATCATAGATACTAAGCCCACTGAAAAACTAATCAGCCTTGCATTTCTTAACCTGACCTACACTCCAGTTACCTCACCAACAGTATGCCAACTGTGGAGCGCTTCCCCATCAGCTTTAAAACTCAGTTCTCAGGAGGCCACTTCCGCCACATCGTGTTGGGGATCCACAGCGGTGGCCGGTTCGGGGCTCTCGGGATCAGTCGGCGCGTGGATCTGATGTACAAGCCGCTGGAGTACCGCACACTTGCTGACTTGCTGCAGGAGTTTCAGACTGCCTATAAGGGCTACTGGCACACGCTGCGCAAAGTGAAGATCGGCCAGTACGTGTCGCACGACCCACACAGCGTCGAGCAGATTGAATGGAAGCACTCGGTCTTGGACGTTGAAAAGCTGTCGAAAGAGGAGCTGAGAAAGGATCTGGAGAGGCATACGCGAGACATGAGGCTCAAGGTGAGCAACAAGTTTGAGACATGATTCTTTGTGTCATGGGGTACAGTCATACAGGTAAATATTCACATTTGCAATCATCACCAAATACATAAATACTCTCAGTTTATTTTTGAACAGAGCAATGTGGGTGTGATCAGCATCTTCAGCCAAAGTGTAAACACAGATGTGGTGGATAAGTGGCTTTGGGACTATTTAACAGTGTGGTGCTGTTACATCGTGACAGCACAGGGATGCATTTGCTACAGTATCTATTAGAGGGAGGAACAAACCTGGCTTGGGTTTCAGTTGCCTCAGCCACAGTGTAAACACCGCATTGTCAGCCTTGTCAGTGGCGTAGAAAGCTGGGAATTAACCCAACAGTGCAGCAGTAACGGCCGTGGTGTATTTAGAAGTACAGAAACTTTTTTTTTTTTTTATCTCAGTGTCGCAGAAATGGCTCTTCCTCTTATCAGGCTTAGGCTAACATCTGTTTAGCGTTCCTGCTTTACAGTTACTATCCATTTCTTTTAGCAAGGGCTAAAATGATTGTTCTCTCAATATTGTAAAGAGTAGTGATCACTGAGCTGAGACATTTGATGTTGTTCTCAAGAATCAAAGATCGTATCCGATGTGCAATTGGACAGTTAATATAAGAAAACGAGCTGTATGTGCGAGGTCACATGCTAAACAGATTATTCAAAACCATCAATATAACATTAATATTTGAATGAAACATAAACAGCATCATCTTCTCATGGTATACAGGAGTGTATTCTCATCTCAGTGGTGTTGTAGCCTTCTACATAGAACCATTAATGGTTCCCATAGGGACAAACCAAAGAACCATGAAAGGTCTTTAGATTTAACCTTTAGGTTTAACCAAAGAAATGTGCTAAATATATAGACAAACAAAATTAGACTTGAAATAATAATGATTGATATACCACAAAACACAACAAAATCACATAAATGGAAAGCTTGTAGTTTAATGCATCAGTCAATAAATCAATAAAGGAAGTCGTAGAAAGCTCCGACGTGTACATTAGTAAATGAACAGGAGCTAGAAAGCACTAATAGTAGAACTGAGCTCGAGGAAAAAAGGTTGTGTAATCCAAAGGGCGCATGTTGCGTGCATATATTTGATTTAGATGCATGCTGACACAATGCCATTTTATACACTCATCATTTCCCAGCAGTGCTTCCCTCTTGAGCCATCAGTTTAGGTAGCAATGGGAAGAAATTACATTCGTGCGTAACATACTTGTAATTGCTTTTCCTCTGTTTTGTATCACACACAAATGGTAACATCAACCGATAACTGATTTAATTAAGAAGGTAATCTCACCGAATGGGCATAATTCCATTGGTGAGGGAAGGATTTTATGTGGGCTTTTCTCCTGGTGCCACCTTCAGCATTTTCCCTCTGCTGCTCTCTTGACGTGATTGTGTATGACTGAGCCTGCTTGCTGTCCTCCATCACTTTCAAGTGAGTGACGTGCATGGTGTGGATGGCTGCAGGAGTGGTATCCAGTGTTCAGTTACGCCTTCCTCCATTAGATTTAAAATACTGAGCAAGCATACTCTGCATGTTTGGCGTCTGAGCTCAGGCACAAGCACGTCTGTTGATGTCAATTTTGAAAACCATGATGACATTTCTGCAAGAACTCTGCATTAAGAGAACATCCAAGTTGTCAGTATAGATTTTGCTTTAGCTTTGTGCCTTAAGTCTTAAATAAGACTTGAAGGTGTACGTCTTCGCACTTTAACGGTATTAAATGAAGGTAATGAATGTATTGCAGATTGGCAAGCCTGCGCCTGTTTCACCCACCAAGGACAGAAGGAAAGACATGGGATCTCCTCTGCGTAACCCAGGCAGCCCCATGCGCAAGAACAGCCGCAGTGAGAGGAGGTATTTCTCTCTGCATGCAGCTCAAATACAATGACACTGTGTACCATTGTTAGTTTGTATATGCACACACAATTAATATTGCTGCCAAGTAAAACACAGTGTTAAATAATACTTGCCAATTCAAGGCTGCATTACAAACAGCACAGTGTGCACTAAAGGGTTTGTAATCCTTAATCAGAACTGATCCTGAGAGCTGAGTGAAATTTGGAAATTCCCTGAGCTTTGTCTTTCTGAACCCTTTCTGGAGCCATTTTCCCTCTTACTAGTCAAATTGGAGTCAGGGAATGGGAGTCCAGTTTGGCTTGTGTGTGCATGTGTGGTTTGTTTGTATTTATTTATTTGTTTATTTATTTTTCTTTCTCCCCTCACACTCGCATTTATCTCCCCTGATTGGTTGATGGCTTTCGCCTATCACAAGTGGAGTCGGACATCTGGAGCATAATAACGTTTGATTGGTGCTGGTGTATGCTGTACACTGTATGACCAAATGTTTGTGGACATCTAATCATAACACCCATATGTGGTTCCTCCCCAAACTGATGCCACAAAGTTGGAAGCACACAATGATGTAAAATATCTCTGTATACTGTAGAATTACAATGTCCCTTCACTGGAGCCCTAGGGACCTAATCCAAACCTGTTCCAGCATGATAATACCCCTGTGCACAAGCAGGGTCCGTGAAGACATGGTTTGTCAAGGTTGGAGTGGACGAACCCAAGGGCCTTGACCACAACCCCACTGAACAGCTTTGGGATGGATTAGAACAGATTGCACCCCAGACCTCCTTGACCAACATCAGTGGTTGATCTCACTAATATGGCTGAATGAGCAAATCCACACACTCATGCTCCAAAATCTAGTGGAAAGTCTTCCCAGAAGAGTGACATTTATTTAACCAGCAAAAGGGGGAATACATCTGGGATGGGATATTGAACAACATGGCACATGTAGGTGTCATGGTTGGAGGTCCACAGATATTTGGCCATATAGTGTATGAATACATGCAGTACATCATATGCCAACTTTTTCTGACACAGTGCTGACTGTGAATTAAATAAAAAAAATTAAAATGGGAGCAGCCAAATTAAGAGAGAGAGAGTTACTGGAACATTACAATTGTAAGAATGAGTGTTACAATTTTGCAAGAATGTTTATCAATGTTTATCAATGTTAAATGGCCAAGCTTTCCTAAAACTGGCAAATTCAGAAAAAGATCTACTGACCAAAAATGTGTGAGCCGGGTTGCTGTGGTGTGAGGAGGGACAAGGTTTATTTCTGAGCCGTAATCAAACTTCTGTCTTTTTACTATTTTGTTCTAGACTGTCAGGTGAGAAGAAGTCTCTGGATCCAAAAGCTCCAGCTGATATGAATGGATACCAGATAAGGGTGTGAACAAGGACTTTTACATTTAAACCATACAATTCACAACAAACAGCCAATCTGTCCTGGATAGATAAACTGACATGGGACAAAGAAAAAGTCTGAAGAAGACAATTTAAAGGACAAAAGTTTTTTTTTGAACACCTGGGACGAGACACCACGAGTGAACTGCGTCACAAAATAGTAGTATTGTAAAATGTTGCAAACGTGATGCTATGTCACTTTTAACAAGTCAGCTGAGCAGCTCAACTTCAAACAACCACTTTTGTAGAGACTCGACCAAGTTGTGAATTCCCAGCACTCTGCTACTTCTTAACTGTGTAAATATGGCAGTGTGCATACCTGTGCGATCTTGTTCTTGTTTTTGATTTTCCCCTAGTTTTTAATCCACTTGTGCGGTGCCTTGCAAACGCATCACAATCAGACCACCCTTCTGTTAGCACGGCTCACAGGGTTTGAGTTGCTCGACACTCGACACATCTTTCAGATCACCTGAAGACAAGCAGTGCTGGTTACACCAACAGTCTGAAACACAACTTATTGTTGCCTCTCTAAACCAAAAACTCAAGAATTCATACGTGTAGAAGAGGCAAATCCAGCTTCCAGTGTCCGTGGTCAACTCTGTTACAGCATTATTTAGACCTAGTCCACACTAACATGGGTCCATATAAAACTGCTTTTTTGAATCCACTCTCGGGTGTAGAGAAATCTGAAAATGTCGTAGCGTGAATAGAATACGGGAAAAAGGAGAGTTTTTGGAAAAACTGATGCATCATTGTCTTGTGATCTCGCCAGTTTTAAGATGGCAGAACCTGTTACGATTTTACTGTTTTCTGTATTAGCAATTTAACGTCATATTTCACTACTTTGTATAGTACACAGGCAACGCTGTGCAGTGTGTTGTATGTTTTTAATTGTCGCAGTCCAATGGGTTTCAGTGTACTCCACAGAGTTATCAGTTGTACAATAAGCATGAGAAGGAATGAAAATGAGTGAACTGATGAAAAGATCATGGGTCAGATGCTCAGCATGCCGTTTTCCATTACTTAACCATGTAACTGTGGACAGGAAACTTTGGGAATTGGACTGAAATACCAGTGTGGCCAAACATTATCCTTACTTATCTCCACTATTTAAGCAGCCACATTTGAGTTGGAGGTTTTTTTTGTTTGTTTTTTTTTTTACTTTTATAATAGATGTGTTATTTTAAACATTGAATGCAGATGTTTTTTTTTTTATATATATATTAAACGTTGACATTCTAACCCTTTTTAAATGCAGTTGAGTTGTAGAGATTTGACTCTTTTTAGCAAAGTAAACCTGGAACATCATTTTGTGAGAAATATAAACTAGTGTCTGTTTTTCTTTGATAATCAGGCGTTCACTATTAGGCGATGCATTTCAAATGGCACTTAAAGGAGCTGGTTCACCCTTTCCAGAATCCTCTACCCCAAGTAGTAAATCGCCATTTTCAATGCCATCAATTCCGAAAACAACCTGCAACAAACTGGCTACATCCTATGCTATAGATCTTACATTATTATGTGAAATTGAAGATAGTTTGTCAAAGTATTTCTATCTTAAATTCTTTTGGCTGATCCATTCCCTTTTCATAATGTTAACCCGGCCTCGGCCATCTCATGGGTGGCTGCGAAAGAAAGAAAAGACTGGATGTTTCGGATTCTGGGAAGGGTGAGGTGGATTCTTTAAAATGCCCCATATACTGCAACTTATTTAGATTCTCATTTTTAATGAATTTTTAACATTGTGGTTTCACCTGTAATGCAGAATGACACGGACTGTTGATTTGTGTTATTGGTAGGTTGGGACTGAAATGCACAAATCACCACTGAAAGACATTTTAGCCACCACTTAGATTGAGAGACTATCCTTAGACTATAGCTTTTAAAAGTACAACAAACCTTTAATCAAGTCATCACAGCCAAGAATAGAATAGGATTTCACATTTGTATGTGCTCTGTCTCTTAGCACCTGGCTGCACCATTTTGTGAGCCATTCAAGCATGGAACAATGATCAGAGAGTCGCCAAAGTATTTCCCTCAGCAAAGTACTAAGAAAAGCTGTGGAAAATGTAGCTGAGTGCTGGGCGTTAGGGAGAAAAGGCAAGTCCATTGTCTTTTTTTTCTGCTCCACAATGGAAGCTGTTTGCAGTTCTTAAAAACAAAGAAAACTTTGAGATCCTCAGAGATGCCATGCTTGTGTTCTTATAAGGAACATTTTAATTTGGACAATATACAAACCACATGCCATTCCCCTGGCACTCGTACAAAATTACATTACAATGGCGGACACCCTTTTCCAGAGCAACTTACATTTTTTTTTATCTTATTTTATACAACTGGAAAGTTGAGGGTTAAGGGCCTTGCTCAAGGTCCCAGCAGTGGCAGTGCTTAGATTTGAACTCCCGACTAGTAGTCCAATGTCTTAACCACTGAGCTACCACCTGCCCCAACCACCACCTGAGTGCTACTGAGCTACCACCTGAAATCAGAATAAACAGCTCACATCCAGTTTGTCTTATCCTGGATTTAAACCTTGGATTTACCAGCTACAGCTTAATAGCCTAAGCTGTATGTGCCATTATTCACTGTATCATTGCCAAAGATAGAAAATGTCAGATTTGTCATTGAATGTTTTACAATCTAAACCTGACCACAAGTGCTTTAATGATCTGAACAGCATACAGTCTTGGAAAAGAAGATTCCTTCTAGCATGTATTTTGTTCGGCCTCAGGAAGAGCTCTTGAAGGTTCGATGTAGGGGCCTACAACAGCGTCCCCTTTTCAGAAAAGGTTTCAAGGTAAGGTACATTCAGCATCCTCTCATCTTAGCAAATATTTTAGTGACAAGACTGCACAACTCTGTCAACCTTGATTATGTCAGATAATGCCCTGTGTTCTGGCTTGACTTGAGCTTTAAAACACAAAGGACTTACAACTGATCTGATCTTGGCTGGAGAATACAGTATATTAAAAAAGAAAAAAGGAATATGACTGAAATAACAGAGGCTTGGTCCTCTAGAGGAACCCTTAAAGGTTCTTGATCAGAGATTTCCTTTTCAAAACAAGTTATAGAATATATTCACAAAGCCTGAAATAATGTATGTTTAGGATAAATATACATGGCGATGTATGGATAAAATAAAACAGAAGAAAATCAGAAGGACTGCTAATGTGGGTCCTGAACCTCTGCAGGGTTCAGTGTCAGACTGGAAATAAACTTTGCAGGAGAGAGTTTTAGGAGCAGGTTAAAAGCCAAAATCTTCTGAATAAAATTATATTAATAAAACAGACTATGAAGATGATTTATTGGGGAAAAGGGGGGGGGCATTTTCTCCAGTAGAAACTGGAAGTTTTTTGTGTGTGTGTGTGTGTGTGTGTGTGTGTGTGTGTGTGTGTGTGTGTGTGTGTGTGTGTGTGTGTGTGAGAGA
>JAQLOM010000005.1:6060166-6074430 GCA_030068315.1 Chrysichthys thysi
GCGGCACGGTGGCTGAGTGGTTAGCACTGTTGCCTCACAGCGAGAAGGTCCTGGGTTCGAGCCCCGGGTTCGGCACGCACGGGTGCCTTTCTGTGTGGAGTTTGCATGGTCTGTCTCTGTGTTGCCCTGCGGTGGATTGTTGAACATATTCTGTTAATACACTATCTTGAAATTGGCTTGAATCATAGACGCCAATGTGTTTCTTCTTTTTACTGACTTGTCGCATGCAGTGTTCGCAGAGCAGACTAACACTGTGCCTTCTTTTAGCTGGCTTATAATTCTCTGACAGTCGAAGGTGCCTGGGCCTTGATCAGTGTCGTAAAGAACTCCCTGAAAACAGCCCTCGAGGAGATCAACATATGCGTGAGTATCAAGTGTGAAATGGGAAAGAGTGATAACTCAGAAAACATAACCGAGCCATTTACAGTGCCATGACAGCTATTATATCACTTATTTGTTTAATATTTCGCACTGTAAAAGGTTACTAGTTTAAATATGTTTTTGTTCTGTTTGTCATACTCATAAGCACTTGCACTGAACCACCTTTATATGGCACTGTTTGTGTGCTAGAACGTGCTGGTGAATGAAGTCTTTGTGCAGCTGCTGGAGTTGACATGTCAAGACCATCCTGCTTTAGAGGTGCACTATGGTGGTGTTGGAGGATTTATTGCCAAAAAGCCTCCAAAGAGGCGTGACCCGATGAAGGTCATTCAGGTACACGTGGAGTGTTTACTTCTAACACTGTGGTGATTGTGTAAGACGTTCTGAAAGTGACAACCATTCTAGTCAAATATATAATAAATGTCACATTTACTGGTAAAGTCATATTTGTGTCATGGTAGCTGTAGTGTTCGGTGTTCTGTTTCTGACAATGTCATTTGCCGTGTGTATTTTGCAGGATTATCTTGATCAGCGCAAGCTTCGGCTGTGGGATTTCTTCCGCCACATTGATAAAGATGGGACGATGCATGTTCCTGTTTCAGAATTCCGAAAGGCTGTGCAGGCAGGAGGCCATATCCTCAAAATGTTAACATTTGCTGATGCATTGCTGTTTCTCGGTCTTTGGAATCATAGTCGGTGTGGCTCAAAATGTATTGATCCGTCCGTCCGTCCATCTATTCATTAACCCTCCTTGCACATTTATATAAAAAACAAAACAAAAAGCAAAGCCTGCCAGGGTGTACGAATTCAGTTTAGTATTCGTGAAATATAAAAATTATGTAAAGTATGAAGTTTACACAATTTATGCTTAAGGTATATAAGCATTAAGTGTTTGACCATTTTGAATAGCCATTTGTAAAATTTCCCTTTATTTCAGATTTAGTCTTGCGTCATCTGTGGTAGGGTTATTTGTGTTTGTTTTTCAAAAATTATAAAGTGTTATTTTCTGTTACAGCAATCTAACATCCCGCTGGATCGCTTTCAGCTTGAACAGCTTATCCAAAAGCTAGACCGAGAAGGAACGGGTGTGGTAGATTATAGGTGCGATGAGTTCTTTAAGCCAATCCGGTTTATAATACAAATCAAACCCATTCACTTGCATTTCGTATCTACCAAAAAAAGGGGGGATTTTTTTCCCCCGTCTAATTCAGGATGAATAAACTGTTTTCATTTTAATACTGTCGTGTAATGATGCAGGAAAATAAACTCCCCCCTCATCTTCATTAACACCTCTTGCTGGCATGCTACAGAGGCTTGGCTGACACAAGAAAGCAGATGATGCGGGACCACCGGCGACAGCTGCGCAAAGTAGAGTCCCGTCAGAAGAAAGAGAAGCAGAAGAGTGAGCGCATCCTGAAAACCTTCCAGTCAGCCGTTGAGGCCGTTACCCCGCGCACCTCCATAGTCATGTCACCAGGAGGAATAAAAGAGGATTCTGGTGGCCCTCAGCGCTTCTCAGCCACCCCTCTTAGTTCCTGGCACCACATCGTAATTTCCAACAGCAGCCGTTACTCTGTCACCAACATGAGCAGCGAGCATGTCCAACTTCCTCTGATAGGGAATGCGGCATCCTACAGGCCCATGAGTTCCCCAGCCATGCGCTCGTACTCCCAGCCTAACTTAATGGACAATCGCAGCTCTCTGCCTTCTCTAACCAAACCTGCCTCAGCCCAGGGCATGAAGTCTATCTCCAAATCGACTGAAACATCCAGCAAGCCTAGTCCCTCTGACAACAACCTGACCAGATCACGACCTGCATTAAACACTGAGCAACCCACAGTAAAGGTTTCCAATGGGAAGAGAAAGAAAAGTAAGAAAAAGAAAACCTGAGAAGACAGTCAAATGACAGAACGAAAGTGACATTACAACCTAACATAAATACACAAATACAGAGTATTTTTGATGAATCTAACCTGTATTTCATAATCCAGATATGTAATAATGATTGACACAAAATGTGCAGTGGTATATAGATATAATTGTAATATAACATAACTGTTATGCTGTTGAAGTATAAATTATGACATTAAATAAACGTCATGTTGTATGCAGTGTGCAGTGTTGACGTCTTACAGCTCCAGGGTCCCCAGTTCAATCCTGAGGATTACGGCCTGTGTGGAGTTTTGCATGTTCTCCACATGCATTTCTTCCATGTTCTCTGGGTTCATAGACTAAATGGCCTCTAGGTCCTAATAACCCCATCCAGCATACATTCCCACCTCGTATTTGGAATTCTTGGAATAGGTCCCACCCCGACCGTGACCAGGATGAATGAATGAATAAAGGAAGCAGATAAAGTGTTCAGATGAAAATCATTACAAATCAACCAGTTGTATTATCTGATAAATTGGAAACTAAAATTGATTTCACACCATGTAACAAATTTAAAACTAAGATATTATACTATTAGAAAAAACGGATCCATTTAGCACCCTAAAGGGTACGTTAGTTTGTCTTTCTAAAAGTTTTGTGAATCATGTAACAGAATTTTTCCCTTTCAGGGAAGGTTCAACCCAACTTATATAGCTAGAATCCTTAATCATCTACCAAGCTTTTGAGAAACGCTTTCTTGTAATAATCTGTAAGTGGAGTACAGTATAAAGTAGAGAACGTGGAAATGCAGAGAAATAATCATGAAAGCCTTTGTTGAAAGTTTCTAAGCTTAAAATGTGATCCATTTAAAACTGTGTATGATTTTCATAATTGCAGCTTTTCTATAAAGTTCCACCCCTCATTGTTCACAAACAATAATTACTTGAGTGTACGGTTGGGTGACCATATTTTGTTTTTTTATAAAAGAGGGGACTGGATGATGGCATGGCCAATAGCAAAAAGAATGGTGACTGTAGAAAGCAAAAGTCAAATCCCGTATATTTTTGGCAATATAGAAATCTATTCTCTGACACATTTTTAGATCCCAAAAAGAGTATATGTCCCAAAAGTAGGTATACAGTACAGATTGAGTCATGTTTACTGTTTGCAGGAGTCATGTTTATCTCTTATGTTCTCGAAATGCCCTGCATCAATATTGCAACACTCCTGGAACCTGTACCCAACACAGACATCGGGAACAGACGTTCCAGGTAAGCAATGTCCATAAATGCTTACGAGATGAACTCCTTCAATTTATCCACTGTGTGGGGCTTCCTCTCAAAAACCTTCACCTTTGCTACGTCCCCAGAAATTGATCTCAATACCGGTAAGATAAAAAAAATGTAAAAAAAATTAATTAAAAGGTAAAAAAAAAAAAAAACAATTTATAAAATACCATGTCCTAATCAGTACTGTAAACCTACTTTTTGCCCATGCTATAATATGTTTCAGTAAGATCTTTTAAAAAAAATTAAAATAAAGAATAAAAAACTAATTTCTCAGCAGTCCTAGCAAAATTAATAGTGTGTAGCTTAATACTTAATTTCTTGGTTACTCTTCAAATTTTGCCACATAAAGACAAATAGCCACAAAGGACTCCTTCAGTTCAGGTGCTGTGTTCCACTGATGACTGATGAAAATGGCTTTTCCTCCACCCTGGTGCAGTGATGGAATGTGACTAAGTGCATTTACTCAAGTACTGTACTTATGTACAAATTCAAGAAATACTTGAGTATTTCCATTTTATGCAACTTTATACTCCACAACATCTCAAAGTTGAATATTGGACTTTTTTACTCCTCTACATTTCTGAGAGCTTTAGCTAATAGTTACTATTCTGATTACAATTTTTCATCCCCTTCCTGTCCAGTTAAAACCGTGTATCTCCAAATGTGGTGATTTTAAAAGTTTGTGATACACGGAAGGATTAAGTCATCCTTTACGGCTTGAGAAAGCTGTGCATTTCTTCAGTAAAATGAAATATTTAAAAACCTTCTTGCATTAGCTGGAGAATGCACGCTTCTCACAGGACACCAATGCTGCAAACATGTGATGATCTTATAGAATGTGATGCTTTTCTGTAGACTAAACTACCTAACAGTATATAAAGTCATTAAAATGGGCTCAACCTTAAATGCAACAGTATCATGAATCCAAGAACCTCAGATACAATAGATATAATAAATAAAGATATAATAGTAAAACACAGACAGGGACCATTTTACTTTTTACTTTGGGTACTTTAAGTACATTTTACTGCTAATACTTCCATACTTTTATTTAATCAAATCAGGAGACCAAGCTGCCACTGTTGGGCCCCTGACCAAGGCCCTTAACCTCAAATGCTCAGTTGTATAAATGAGACGAATGTAAGTCGCTCTGGATAAGGGTGTCAGCCAAATGACAGTAATGTAATGTAATGTAGTGTTGTAGTAGTAGTTTTACTTAGGAAAGGATCTGAATACTTCATCCACCACTGTTTGGGTGTGTGATCATGTCAGATTATGACAAGCTTGGGAAAATGAATGATGCAAATGCACCTGTTTCCTTTAGCTAGAAACATAAGATAAGATTGGTGTGATGTTTAGAGAACATGTAGTTTATTACATCAATAATGAACAGGATGCCTGCAGATTTTCAGCTGTTGGGAAGGAACAGTGAGAAGACTCCAGCTGATGCTTTACTAGTGTTATTAACCATCATCCTTTAAAAAGCCTAAGAGGTTTTACTTCTGAAGCAGAAGCACTCTACCTGATTCAGAATGATCACCATACTCATCTGTCTCCTCTTCCTTAGGGACACTCTTGCCTCTTGGGTAAGTCATTACTCATTTGCTTCTGTTCTTTGTGTTATTTCAAAGTCATCTGGAATTTACAAGATAATTATGTTTTTTCCCCCTTTTTGAATAAAATATCTGGATACCTGGCCTGAGAAGAATGAGACTGTGAATCCAAGCCAGTCATGCACCTGTGAAGCTTTCCTACCTGATACCATATTCCCCATGGGGGAGCTGGAGCTGCTGGAGAAGTCCGCAGTGCAGATGAGTCACAAGTTAGAGCTGGAAATCAGCAAGGTCTAAGAAGAACCCCAAATAAAGAACCCCAAATAAGAAAAAAATGGTATTTGTATCTTCTTTCTAATATTATCCTCTCATTTTTGCAGATTGAGATGTTTGAGAGCAAGCTGACGATTTACATGGAGAAGATTGTGAACCTCACACTGCTGATTGGGATCATAGAGAATGACCCTGATTCTTACTCTGAGGTCCACATACAGGAGGTGAAGATTCAGATCAAGCAGATAGAAGCTCTGATTGTGGAGCTTCGGGCATCCATTGAGATTTCCTCTACAGTGCTCGTCAGCATTCGCCAAGAGGTAAAACACACTCCGGATGTATTGTGTTGTCATGTCTTACATATTGATACTACCGGACTGGGATGACTCTCGGGGTTCTGCTGTAGCTGATTTGTGGCAAACAAAATAGGGCTTTTTCTGCTTATGACATAATTTAACAGCTGAAATTTAAGACAATTCACCAAAACAATATGGAAATGTTTTCATTTTAAACTTTGAATCTTGCATCAAATTTCTGCAGAAACCACGTTGGGTAAAGGAGCATAACAACTGATAAAGACACAGAATCTGAATAAAATCTTGCTTGTTATGTGTGATTTCCTGGTATAGTGAATGTCAGCTTTCTCTCTTTTATTAACTCTTGATTCTAACTTTCATGGTTGAGATACATATAAAAGAAAAAGACATTTCAGTGCAGGAAAGCATGTAGTTTTCAGAACTACATATAGCAGAGAATGTCAAAATGTCACTTGGTAAGGGTTTTCCCAGGCTGCCAAATAAATATGTGATATCTACTACCCGGATGTTTATCATATAGGTTACTGCCATGATTGTTATCCTGACTCAACTGGAGGTTACCTATGACAAGAACCTGGTACTGCTGACACGCAGAGAATACGTCAAGCTTCAGGAGAAACTGGAGGAATGCGAGAGACGCCACAATGAGATCTTTAACCCCAACATCGGTAAGCCTGCTCAGCACATGGACACAATTGCTACTATCTTTGTAGAAACACAAATACCTTATACTTGTGACTTTTTCTCTTTAGGTTCTTGTGACCATGGTTTCATATCAAGACTCAGTAAACCAATGATTAGCCACCTGAATGCACATCTGAATGCGGGTCACAGATACGGTGGATGGGGCAAAGACTCAAAGCCATTGCATGGCTATGAAAATATGTACTGGTACTCAGGTTCTTCTAGTACCCTGGTTAGCCAAGTGAACGTTTATGCAGACTATTACAGGTTAATCATGAGGCAGGCAATGAAAACCCATGAGCTTTATTCCCGATACGACTGGAGAGGTCTAGGTAACAACTACATTGTGCGAGGTAACTCTGTGTATTATCAGTTCAGAGAACCTTTCAGCATGGGTAAATACAACATGACCAGTCAGACTGCAGAGTACCGGGTGGTGCCAAAAGCCAGCAGCAAATTCTCCTACTTTTACTCAGGAAACCAAAACCTAGACTTTGCTGCTGACGATGATGGCTTGTGGGTGACGTACGCTACAGAAGAATCGAAGGGCAAACTGATGCTGGGTAAAATAGATGAAGCAGCATTTGCATTAAAGGAAGTTCACGAGATGAATATCTACAAACCGTCAGTAGGCAACACCTTCATGGTTTGTGGAGTCCTTTATGCTACGAGATCTGTAGATATTAAGACAGAGGAGATCTTTTACACTTATAACACCCACACAAGACAGGAGAGCTACGTTAGCATTCCTTTTGAAAAGTTCCAGGAAATGTATGTTTACCTTGATTACAACCCCATCGACCAGAAACTGTACATGTACAACAATGGATACTATGTTAGTTATCATGTGTGGTTCCATCAGAATAAGAATAAGGCACAGCTCCTGACTTGAATAATGCTTTGATTTAAATACATCTGAAAGTATATGTGGCTTTTTGGTGAACATCATTACCTGTTGAGACAGGCACAGCACTAAAATGTCCTGTATTGCATTTCAGTCTTATTAATAAAATCTTCTGAGCAGTATTCCTGAATGAATGTTGTCATTATACGCTTTAATCCACAAAGCACCCGGTGTACACTGAGGTTAGTCTATGTTATTTCTACAAAACAGACATGTATTTAATGTAAAATAAAATATTTTATAAAAACTTATTCTCTGCTGATGAAACATTACATTGCACCATTTCCACACTTTTACTGTATGACATTTAATGATAAATATATGGGTAGACATTCTAAGATCATTTTAATTATGGGACATAAAGAATACAGAAGTGCAGTATATGGTATTATAAGAACATCTATATAATATTAGCACAATAATATAGCCCTTATGTGTTTTCAGATCATTTGAAAATTAAAAAAAAAAAATCATACATAAATCATACATAAAATGAATAAAAATATTAGTTGAGTCCAAGCTTTGCAGATTAACCTTCAGGCTTAATTCCAGCACTGTACTCTATAACACACGCATGGCGCTCCAGTGTTCACATACTTCTGAAACTCTTTGTTAGGGGTAAAATAAAAAAAATGTACACCTCCATAAAATTATGGCAAGCAGCCTGTTGCACATCTTCAGAGTAACTGAAAAGAATTGGAGATTTCTTTTAAAGCTTTCCTAAAGTTCATGATATTATACAGCCCAAAACATGAAGCAGTTGTCATTTTTGTAATTTGACACTTTTGTTTTTCTAATTTTTGTTTAGTAACAAAAATTCGGTCTCAGTCATTTCAGACTTGATATTGGTATAGCATTCACAATAAATTTATCAGAGTAAAATTTACTCAAAGTTTACTCAAGATTACTCTGTGAAGATAATATTTGGTCCTCCTCTGAAAAGAGTCAAGGTTTTTGTAATTTTGCTCTCGCTCAACCAGCACATTTTACTCTGTACTCTCAAAATAGAGCAGACCTTTACTCGGTCATTTTTCTGTGTTCTTCACATCACTGTTGGTGCAATTAAACCAAATAACCGAGATTATGTTATCTTATTCTTTGCTTTGAAATGACCTATAGCCCTTAAAAACATTGTATTGTTGTATTTATAGACAAATTACCGACAGTTTGTCATAAATTGACATTCATTCGGTTCACCATTTATATTTAAACAGATCTTAGCGAATAATCACAGCTTGTACAAGTTTTAATTTAGTTTTGTATTAGTTTTACTTGGTTTTAACAGGTATACAGCTGGTACCACTGTCCATCTCCTTATCATGTATTACATTTTATATATCTATATAAACTATCTACATCTATCTACAAAACTTCTATTTAGACTTCAGGTGTGGTTCCTTATTTAGATTTTGTTTGTTTCATGTTATATGTACTCCTAAATATAGTACATGCCTAGTTTCCTGAACAAGTGAAAGACGTTGACTTTAGCAAATGTAAAAATGCCATAAAGATTAATCGAACATCTCACAAAGAAATAAAACACTAACCGAGTTTTATAGATGTAATACCGCTAATAGAACTAATTCTTTTTAAGGTATGCTTCATTTAACCACCTACTGTATCTTGTATAACCGCACATCATGTTCTAACAAAACAAGAAACTCCATATTATATTCAGAAACCTGGTTAAATGTCCTGACCTGATATTACAATTATCATTTCTCTTTAACCAACAATGTCCTAGAAAATGTAATAAGATAATTTAACATAGTTAATAAATACATTGAAATGCACTATGCACTATGATAGACCTACTACCACGTAAATTTTATCAAGCAATAAAGTGAAGATGTCTGTCTAAGCTTCTGTTTTTTTTTCATACATTTAGACTTGTGTAGAAAATAAGCTCATGTACAATATTTGCCAACATTACATCAGAGGAGGTACTTTTTGTCCTGGAGTGGTTATGTTGAAAATGTTCTCAAGCAGTGTCTGTCAAGGTCCAGTTTCCAAAACACTGTAAAATGAAGACCACCCTAACAACTGGTAACTGAAACTCTGCTTACATTGTGGTAATAACTAAGATTTGGTTATTTTATCAGGTGCTGCATGAAATATATTTTCTCACATTGTCTCCACGTAATGTAACAACTTCCTTTGCACACCAGTAAATCATAGTTTGCTATTGCCTCATTAGTTCATCATATCTAAAACAAACATGACTGGGTACATAAGCTGTCTTCTAAAGTCATTTCAAAATCAACAAACTAACCCTGGGAATTTGAAAAGATGTTCAGGATATCTCCCGGATACCTTCATCTTTAAAAGCAAATGATTTGGACCGGCCGTAGTCACACAACAAAGAAAGCCTAAGACATGATGCATTACCTTCTTCTACTCCTCTTTTTGGCTGGCTCAACCTATGGTTGGCTGGTAGGCATTTTCTTTAGATCCAGTACTTGAAAAAAATGTTTGAGAATCAAACAGGTGGATTCTGTCGTCTTATTTCACCCTTTGCCCTTCTCTTTGCAGCCCGTGGAGCAATGGGGCTCTGGAAATGTAACAGGCACTGTGGGAGAATTCGGGCAGTGTGTCTGCAAAGTTTTCCTACCTGACACTACGTTCCCAGCAGACCGAGTGGATATTGTGCAGATAACTTCTAATAAGCTGACTGCTGATCTGGAGGTCCATATTAACAAGGTACCTTCCATTCTACGTCCTGATGCATCCCTTGCTTTTGTAACATGACGGAGAAAACAATGATTTTTCTCTGAAATGTTCTTCTCTTCTCAGGTGGTTCATATAAAAGCCGAGCTAGTTATTCTTCTCTTGGAGCTCACCAACTTGACCAGCCGTCTGGAGATACTGGAAAGTGGGCCTGACAAGTACATTAAACTGGAATTTGACCTCCTCAGGGTGGAGCTGCGTGAGTTTGAATCTCTGGTCACACACCTGAAAACATCCCTCAACTCCTCTTCCCCGGTCTTTGACAGTCTTTACAGTGAGGTAAGTGTTGATTTGTTTGAATCTCAATGACACATCAGTTTCCATTATTGATTAGGATTGACCGTGTGTTTATATCTCAGGAAATCTTAATAAGATTAAGATAGAATGTTTTGACTAGCTCATACGTATTTCTTTAAGATTCGCAATATGAGCCTGACTGTAGACCAGCTGGAACGCTACGACAAGAGCAACTTAGAAGTGATCCGCCTCGAGTTTATCAAGCTTCAGAAGAAGCTAGAGCAATGCCGAGATGAACAAGATGACTTCTCCAATGCAGCAATCGGTAAAGTTCTTGAACTGTTTACACTGAATTATCTAAGATGTTATGGTACACGAGTCTCATTTTACAGGTTAGGGTTTGTTGGTGCATGTCACAGTATGTCTAACATTAATCTCTGATTAATTGTAATCTCATTAATACTTTGTGCATAGTATACAATAACATTAGCTCATTAGTTAGCTATTGTTAGCTGTCATACCACTATTTTTGCAGCGCTTTTCTCCTGCAGTTTTCGAGATATTGATCCCCAAAAATAGCGTGCTTGTATACAGCTTTTTCCCCATTGAACACATATGTGTTTTTTTCCCCCAATACATACATGAAATCAGCTATTACCCACACTTGTTTTCTTGAACTTCATTTCTTAGCCTTCATTTTATGCACTGCAGTGCAATAACACTTGCATGCTCTTGTGGAAATGCATCTCTAGTTAATATTAAAGTGGGTCCATATTTAAGCATGTGAGTAAATGTAGGTACAGGCAATAATGCCTTAACAACATATAGAAATATTAAAACATTCATCCGAAAAGTTGCCGCATCAAACATGAATAAATATCTTATGCGTATTATTTTCAATGTACTGTACGAACCTTCCCAAATTGTTATGAAATCACCAGGTATTACTTTTAAGAGTTGAATTTTTATGCAGAAACCGGCTATAGCTATGAAAAGCCTTTTAAAAGTAATATCTTTTAAATATCCAACATGCAAGGAATGTACCAGGTTTTGCATCTAGTTACCACATACTAACCTATCAAATGCTAGGAAGCCATACTATAAAATAAAGTCCTTTGTTTAATCAAGCTTTGGGGTTTTTTTTCTCTGGAAATTAACACCATTATATTGATTTCTTTGTCAGGTTCATGCAAGCATGGAGGTATTCTGAAAATCAGCAAGCCTGTTGTTAGCCAGCTGAATGCAGATCTGAGCGGAAGCTACTTATATGGAGGATGGGGCAAAGACTCTAGCCCTGTGCCTGGTTATGAAAATATGTACTGGTACTCTGCTTTCACTAATACACTGCTAAGTAGGATTCGTGTATATGCAGACTACTACCAATTAATAATGAGACAGCCAACGAAAACCCATGAGCTTTATAACAGATATGACTGGAGAGGTCTAGGTAATAACTACATTGTGCGAGGTAACACCCTGTACTATCAGTTCAGAGAACCTTTCAGCATGGGTAAATACAACTTGACCAGTCAGACTGCAGAGTACCGGGTAGTGCCAAAGGCCAGCAACAGATTTTCTTACCAGTATTCGGACAATCAGAACTTAGACTTTGCAGCTGATGAGAATGGATTGTGGGTGACGTACGCTACGGAGGACGCGAAGGGTAAACTGGTGCTGGGGAAAATAGATGAGGCAGCATTTGCGCTGTCAGAGGTTTGGGAAACCAGCATTTTCAAACAATCTGTCACAAATGCCTTTATGATATGTGGTGTTCTTTATGCTACACGATCTGTAGATGCCCAAACCGAAGAGATCTTTTACACTTACAACACACGCACGAGACAGGATAGCTATGTTAGCATTCTGTTTGAAAAGTTCCAGGATTTCTATGTCAACTTGGACTATAACCCTAGAGATCAGAAAGTCTACATGTTCAACAACGGCTACTATGTCTCTTATAACGTCAAGTTTAAGAGTGCCTAGACACACTGCACACTCTTTCTGTCACGCCAAATATACTGTGAAAAGTCTGACAGTGTGATCTTAAGTTCTGGTTTAATTAAATGGGCAGCAACAATTGTCTGTATTGGGAATGAATAAAAATGAATTAAAGCATTAATCCGATGTGTTTTCTTCAATTACGTTCTTATGTTTGGTTATTCTAAACGGGTGGAAGTGTGAGTAAGTGTGTGCCTGTGATTCTGACCATGATAAAGATGAATAAATGAATGAATAATTTGAACATAATAATAATAATAATAATAATAATAATAATAATAATAATAATAACAACAATAATACTGTATATTTGAACATAATAAGAGCATGTGGGTTATTGTCTCATGTATTTCATAGCAAAGAAAAATCCAGTCCAGCGTGGCACAAAGCCAGAACATACAGAAGCTCCATGACATACAATACATAAACATAAAATTGTAAATAAACAGACAACAATTATGTGTGTGGTTTCACACGTAATATCAACCATGTTCAGTGCATTTAGCAAACAGTAATATTTTATTACATTTTAGCCACGCAAATTAAAAACAAAATTGAGAACAAGTCGATTTCTCTTGAAGTAATGCTTTAGATTTTGTATATGCCTCCTTGCAGATACAGTGGCTGTGGCTGATGCGCTGTGTGTTAAACTGAGGCACTGATGACAGACTGGATCATGGAAAGTGATGTGATATACTTACAGACTAGGCTCCATTTTGTGTAACTCAATCCCCCTGAGCCCCTCTGTGCCCACATCACCTCTCCTCCTCTGTCTGCTCTCAACCTTCTGGACCCAGCTGCTCTCTGCAAATACACTAATTACCCACAAGCTCCTGCACCTCCCTCACAGTCTGTAAAATTATATCTCTCTGGCACTGCCTTATTTTATGATCATGTGAGATGAAGGCTCATGCAGGTATAAGATGTGGCATGCCCAGGGTGTTATGACTGGGAAGGCAAAGGGGGCATATAAAGTGTTGGCAAAATTAATTATGTATAGAATGAGGTTGCTTTTGCAGAATATCTATTTTTTTTATTGGTACAAAAGGAATGGGCACAAAATACCTTCATGTTTGGTCAAAGCTAACTGCATAGGTGCTCTCTAATATTTTGAATTGTTCTACATACTGATAAAGCTATACAGAGTTAGGCTTATTCCATCTGTGGCAGCATATTTCAGTTCAGGAAAGACTCAGTTTGTTTTCAGTACTACATATAGTAGAATATTTCAAAATGTGACCATGTAAAGGGTTTAACTAGTTTAAGTGTACTAACAGAGTCTCTTAAAGTGGAGTCCATGAAGCATGGCCAGGGGACTTGTAGTTCTTATACAGCCCGAATTCCAGAAAAGTTGGGACGTTCTTTAAAGTTGAAAATAATGAAAACTTTTTTTGGGACCTGTAGCAGGCATCAAATTTGAAATGTGCTCATTTAGTGGATAAAGGTGTACAATTTCCCACTTTGAACATTTGTCATGTTACCTAGGTTTTGTTGAGAATAAATTATTGGCTCATGTGATTTCATTTGATGTCATTTAAAGTCATTTGAAAGTCTTTTAGTTTTCATTCTATTCAACTTCAAATTCGTTGGCAGGCCAGCATAACAGTGTATGACATACACGGACTTCGGACGAAGCCCAGAAGTAAATGGCCGACACCCGGAAGTACGCAGATGACACCCAGAAGTACACTGAACGACACCCGAAAGTATGTGAATGATGCCTGGATCACTCACCTCGCGCGATGCCTCACTGTCTCCCGCAACTCACTGAGTTACCTTGTCTATCGGTGTACTGTACAGTGCATTACCGCAGATTTTTTGTGTGCTTTAAGAGCTAATTTTACTTCGAGAGCATATTTTCTACAGGAAAAGACTCCTTGGTAGGCTAGGCTAAGCTAGGCTGAGATAACTATGCTAGGCTAAGTGGTTCAACACAGTGGTTCGACATATGATATTTTCGACTTACGATGGGTGTGGCGGAACACATCGCCAATGTAACTTGAGGACTACCTGTGTGTGTGCGTATATA
>JAQLOM010000005.1:6080889-6091894 GCA_030068315.1 Chrysichthys thysi
AGAGAGACAGAGAGAGAGCATGTTCCTGTTTTTATGAACTATTACTGTCATCTCTCCACTTCCCTCTCTAACATGTCTGTATGACTTATTATTCAAAGACAATCACCGGATAAAGTCCAGCTTTAGAACTCAGCAGTCATTTGAGATTATTACTTGTAACACTGGATGAGATAATTCTAATAATATCTTGGCTGAACATTAAACAGGAAATGCAACAACGTGTGCCATCCATCCATGTCAGTTACATGATATATCTTTCAACAATAGACTCATAATTAAAATATGATGACTTTCTTATGTGATCCAGCCTTGTATAGAAAATGTGTGGTGTTTTCATAATAGCAACATTATACCTAAAGAAAACAGGCATAAATTCCTCATGTTCCGCACGCATATGTTCCATATTTATATTGACCCATTATCAGTCTCGTGTCTGTAGCTGTACTGTGAGTTACATATCATCCTCTGAAATCCTGCCACTGCTGGCTTTTGGAGGAGCGTCATGGCTGAGGTCACACTCAGATATGAATAATACATTCCTGACACTGGCAGCAATTTGTGGTCAGCTGTCTTTGGTCACAGTGGCACTAAATTAGCCGTCAGTGAGCACTTCATATTATTCGTTCTAATACCGTCCAAGAATTATTTTATGATGTGTGATGTTTGTGTGACAGAAAATTAGGCTGGTACAATGAAATATTCAATTTCCCCACTTGCATCCACAATAAAAATCTAAAACAATCTAAAACATTAAAACGCACCTTAATTTTTGGAGGGTTGTCAACATGTTTCAGACGTTTTAAGAGACATAATATAAGGTATTTAAGTGGTCATTCTTATATTTTAGGGGGTTATCTGTCGCAAAAGGTCTACAATCTGCCATCATTCTGTGGTAAGACTGAAAATCATTCCTTAGAATTTGGGTATGCATTTAGGTGAAAATGCCCAAAAATGTCCCGAGGGTGTAACAGGCTGGCTTTATGTTGTCCTTGCCTTTTTGTAGTTTCTTACTTTAACAAGGACACGAATGTGGGTAAGCCAAATATACTCAACTCTGGGCTTTCAGATGTTGTCTAATCCCCAGAATCCCCTGAGTGCCTTTGTGTCCATTCATGGGCTAAAACTGCTTGGGTTCTCAAACACTGATGGGTGTATTTTGGTCAGCAGGGTTACAGCAGCCTAAGATTCAGATCTATTCGACATCTGAGCTCACCTGTGGAGGACCTGGAGATGTGTAAAGTGGTGGGGATTATTGATAAGGTAAGAATAAAACCATTGTTCATACTGTTCCTTAAACACCTGCTGACTGTGTGGCTTGAACTGAACTGAAACCTATGAAACGCTACTTTTCTTATAATGTTACATGTGGGCTTTATGAAGAAAACAGAAGTTAAGCAGGTGTTACTGTTTATGAATTCTAATATTAACAACTGAAAATGAAACCCGAAACGGCGTCAACTCGAATCAACAGCAAAAGAGGCATGAATGAGTGTTAATCATATCACATTACTAATAATAATTGAGGTCAAGTAGACGCATTTAGCGTTTATTATTTTTAATGTGGTTGATGTGCTTTATGCAGCTGATAAAACATGTTAACATCCTGCTACGTGCTAAAGTGATCATCTGTGCTGTGCTGTAGCATTATATTAGCCTAGCATTGTATAAACACTACAAAAGCAGTAGGTTTTTCTGAAGAAAGGAGACATTTTATCATAAAAAAATGCTGCTAATGTTACCAGCTATGATGTTTAATCTTTAATGCTGGCATAGCTAACATTCGAGAAGGAGGCAGGTCTGGACTTGTTAGCAGTGACACTGTGCGTGGTATGAAGGGCTTTTTCACTATTTTCATAGTTGAGGTGTTTTAGATTAGCTTTTTGTCCTGTAAGTGATGCACCCACATCTCAATACCGGCACTGTTATTCATTTACACTCATTAGTGTTTTATTTCTGGAGTTTCTATTTTTGCTTCCAAGGAGAGTGCACAAAGATCAGAAAACAGTTTATATATTTTTTCTTTTGTAGTATTTATGGAAAAATGTCCCTGCTACACAGTTTCTGTCTTAGTCAAAAGGTTACAGCACATGGTTGGTTAGACCTTTGATAACACTCATCATGTGGCACAGCTGGAACATTTATACTACTAAGAAAGGCTTTTACAAACGTTCCGCATAAATACATTGTGTAAGGAATTTAACACTGAAATGTTCTGCTTAAATATAACACATTTTCTAGCTCTATATTTAGAATATAAAGAAAATTCCACTTTACTGTAAAAAAAAATAAAAAATCTGATTCAGTGGAGGGGGAAGAAAAAGCACTCGGACTGTATCATGATTAACTGCGAAGTTCCCCTCTTGCTTCTTACGTTGTATCGTGAGACAGTGTATTACACTCCAGATGTTCATTTGTGCTTGTGCCTGTAGGTTCTGACTGTCCAAAACCTGATTAGCAAGGAGACATTTGTAATTAAGGTACGTGTCCTGCCATGTTCTGATGCTATATCTCCAGCCTGCTCTAACTCCATTGCCTTCTGGCCAGAACGCTGACAACACTGAGGGGAAAAACTCTTGGGTCTCGTCTCAGCTCACGAAGCCGTCATTGATCCAGTTAAAAGCTCTAGTGCAGCTTACTCCAAACCATCTCATGTTTCTAAAACCAGAAACAAGGTTTCAGAAGTAGGCAGAGTATGCAGCCCTGGCCTGGAAATAATACTTTTTTTTGTACAAGCAAGGAATAAAGTGTAATGGGACGTAATGTTCTAGGCAAATAATCTGCTGCCATGCTGAACTTGATTATTGTCCAATAACAGCACTGTCTTGTAGTGTTTTTTATTCCTTCAAGTCAATAGTTCTGTGATAATTAATGAAAGACACATTGTATGCTTTATCTGTTAATAATAATGTTTATTGTTGTGGGACTATAATCAAGTTAGTTCCTGTTATCTCTTGCGTTACATCCGCTACAAATAAGCTTTCCCCTTTACCAGCTTGTCTTTTTTTCTGTCTTGAAGTCAATAACATCAGTTAGACAGATGACGTATTAATATCCACGTGTGATTGCCTTGCAGCGAGGACTACTGTCACCTGCTGTTATAGAAGATTAATCAACACCTCCTGACCAATCAGAATCGAGAGTGGTCTAAATATGTTTACATTTTTAGAATGCATGCTTCTCAGATGTCTTTTGGTTTAGTTTCTTTATAGCAATTGCAGAATTTTTTTTCTAGCCTTGTACTGGATTTTATTGAAAAACACTGGTATCGTATATAAATCCTCTTGTGCTCCAGAGCCTGCCTAAGTCCAGCTGGGAGAATCGAGAGCATTCCACCGTCATCCCTCAGGGTGTCCCGTTCATGGTAAAGTTACTGAGGTACTACGTCAGTGAGGACTCTGTGTTCCTGCATCTGGAACATGTTCAAGGTGAGCTGAGAAAAGTGCTGCGCTAAGCCTGATGCACTTTAATACGTAGAGCTGGCTGTTTATTATACAGGGAGTCAGTGAAGTACTGCCAACCCACTAAATACACTCTCAGAGTATTGATTTGGATTTAGATTAAAGTCGTAACTTTGGCAACCTTTTTTTTTTTTTTTTTTTTTTTTTTAAATTAAAGGACAAAATATTGAGAAATATTGAGGATCTGTAATATTGAAAGAATCAGTGATGCTAACTTGTATAATTCTATAGGTAGAGCTTTTGGGGTCATTTGAATGAAGGAAATGACCAAACAAACAAAATGTACATTACATGTTCTAATCAAGGAATAAGAAGGTAGAAAGGCCAAATGGACATTAGCAGTAGTATTATATCACATACTATCACATAAAACAAACGTTCATGTGAAAGGTGGAAACTGCCTTGCTTTCTTAGGTAATGAATATCAGATAATCAGGTTGTCTGGTCGCTGGCGGTTTTCAGCTACAGGTTTATTTTCTATCCTATCCACGTTCCATGGGAAAATCTTTAATCCGAAATGTTTTTTTTTTCATACACTACACTATATACATTCAATATAAAGGATGGAACATAATGAGAAGTATAAAGAGCCCCCAGATGTCCAGATGAAATTCCATTAAGATTCATACAATTATATTTGAATGATATTTTAACATGGCAAAGTTTGTATTCAACATTCACTCATTAAGGGCATTAGGTTTAAAGTATTGGCACCTGTTTGGACACACTCCAAACTAGCTAAGTAGTTGGTTCAGGGCAGACATATTGTGCCATGTGCAAATCTTACTGCAGAATAATGTAAATACCTGTCAGTTCACCAATGCGGTGCGTTTTAAGACTTCTATAGTAGCATTACAATGACTTACATTTTAAGTGAATTCAATAGTTACGTTTTAGAGATTTTGCTCTGCGTATTGCTAATACAACAATATTAATGTATCACCTTTTGCATTAGAAGTGAATTGAATTGCTGTTCAGATGGAACCCTTACACACTTCATATTTCTAAAATAACAACCAGATGATAAAAAAAAAACTAGGTCGTAACGTTATAAATGATATGAGGGAACATGAATTTTTTTTTTTGCCCATTTTCAGGTGGAAAGCTCTTCTCCAAACTGCACCGGATCAGAAATGAGCTAGCCCGAGAACATCCAGACTGCTCCACCCCCAACCAGCACAAGTTCCAGCTAAAGAACAGCTACACCTCGCCAGCTCTCACCCAGCTGTACCACCTGAATGGAGAGCACCGCCAGGGAACATCTGTATTTCCTAAGAGGGAGGATTTAAAAAGCTTAGAAACGGACACACTGTCTTTTTGGAGTGAGACTGAGCATCAGCTCGACGCCTATGGCACACATTCCTACTGTGAGGAAACAGGATGCCTGCAGAATTCCCGGTTGGAAAAGGCTGCATTGCAGCAAAAGCAATCCTCTAAAGCTTATGCAATAAGGACAGATCCCTTCTCCTGTGTCAGTCCTGGTGGTCAGAGAGATCGCTTTTTATCTCAGGAAAGTTTTCCGCTTCCTGTTCGTCCCTGCGTGATCGTGGATACTCGCGATCCACTCAGTGTCACGACCGACCTTTTAGGAAACGACGTCCTTATTGAGCGGATCGACTCGAGCTTAGATTTTGATCAAGTATGGACTGCTGCACCAGCTCAGGAACAGTGTTTAACAGGAACCAGGTCGAATCTAGACATTCTTGGAATCACCAGTGGACCTCAGATCACACTGAGCTCTTTATTTGATGTCACACAGCCAACCCTGTGTAGCACAGTCAACGTCCTTCCGCAGAAAGTTCGTATAGTTCCCAACACCCTGCCTTTATCCTCACAGAACCAAAAACAAGACGAAATTACTCACAGAGACGAGAAAACAAGTCATTCCGAGAGTTCCCGAGAGTATATGGCAAGCTTAAGCTCAGGAAATTCCCCAGCGAGCACAGAGTACTTCAGTATAACGCAATCTACTGTGGAAAGCAAACTTCTGAGACCTTTCGCCTTAGACTTCAAGACAACAGCTCCTCAGGTGAAAAATTCAAGTAAAGATGTGCAAAGAGAATCCATTGAGGTTGGAGATGAGAACTGGGAACTCCTTAGCCCACTGTGCTCCGATAAAACGCAGGATCCGGTCTTCACTCCTCACTCTCCTCAAGAGGAGCAGCTTCTAGAAGTCGACAGCTGGTTTAGGGCGAGGAGCTGCAGCGTGAAGCAGCAGCCTGGTCGATGGGGTCTTCCTGAAGAAGAGGTGCGAATGTGGGGAGCGCAGATCCTGCTGGCTCTCGAGAGTCTTCATGAGCAAGGCATCGTGTGCCAGGATCTCAACCCCAGGAACATCCTGCTCAATAGCAGTGGTAGGTGTGGGATAATCCCAACATCTACTTAAGGATTTGTATTATATTATTGCAATAGTCTTAATTACTTAATACTGACATATTAAAATGCTATTTTCCCAGTTTGTGCAACAAATAATGAGGTGAACTTTTTGAATAGGAAATGTGTGTCTGACTTACTTTGGACAGTGGACAGAGGTTCAGTCGGAAATTAGCCCTAAAGCTATGGATGAAATGTACTGTGCACCAGGTGAGGACGAACAAGAACAATTTTTTGTAATGGAAAACTTACTTAATTTTAAACCTTTGTTATCAGAAGATAATCAATATAGAAATTCCAGTATTTGTTATGCATATGTCTGCCAATCCTGGGGTTGATCCTAATACACACAAACTTATAAGATATGGAAATGATCATTTAATCCATCTATAGATATGTTAATAACAAATGTTATTGAATATGAATTTTGCAGACTAACCATTAGGTCAATTTAAGACCCTGAAATTGGTGTTACCTTCACTTTTATATTAATTGTTTAACAAAACCAGGACGAAACACACATAAAAATGAATATAAAAGAATTTAGAGAATCCATCAATGCCCAACCATCCTGACCTTGAGTTTTCATAAGAATGTATCCTTTTTCACTATACTGTTGTTATACTATGTACATTAATTTATTTTTTATTTTAAAAATAAGTACATATACATGCAAGTGATATATGTAAATAAATACAAAGAATTGTTGTTTTTGGAATATACCCCAAACATGACCAGTATAAAAATAATAGATGAATGAAATTGAGTTAAAATTCTCTTTAAAAACACTTTCATACCAGTGACTTCCCTTAGATGTTGTTTTTTTAAAGTAATTAAAAATAAGATATTGCAATACTTGCAATGTCTCAGAGGTGTATTATGTTATAAATAATCATGACTTGATATATCATGGAGTCTGGGTACAACACAGTCATATTCCCTTGCCCTAAATTGTACATATTTTATCATTTGGATACAGAGATCGGCGGCGTATCCAAAATCACAGAGGCGTGTGACTGGTGGAGTCTGGGAGCTTTACTGTTTGAACTTCTCACTGGAATGGTAAGTATAGTCTGTATGACTTCAGATCACTGTATCTCATCTCATCTTATTAAAACCTTCATAGCTACATTAAAAAACCAAACAATAAAACAACAGTTCTGTATGAGCTATGGGTCACATTCAAATTCATAATAAGTGAAATCAGAATGGTACATGTTCAGGAAGTCGACAGCCTTGGGTCCTAAATGACCATACATCAGTTTCTGTGCGGGATTAAGGAAAATAAAACCTCTTCTGTCATAACAGCCCCTGTGGCAGTGTCACCCGACAGGTGTGCATCCACACACACAGCTCCGTATTCCTGACCATCTGAGCACTGCAGCCGCCTCGCTACTCACAGAGGTACGTCTGCACCTGCTCGACCTGGGAACACAAGTACCGCTTTGTCCATGAGGCACTGATGTGATTTTGTTTCCACACAGCTCCTTCAGTATGATCCTGGCTATCGACTGGGCTCTGGAGGTGGAGGTGTGAGTGACATCAAGTACCACCCCTTTTTTAACTCTGTTCCTTGGCACACACTATCCAGTTAACGGATACAGGATTGGTTATAACATGCTAACGCCTAACATCAGTGGTCAATGAGAGTTCGAAGCTCAAAGAAATGCCTTTACTGCCCCCTGGTGGTGTATGACGAGGAGCAGGACCATCTCCAAACCATCCCCCGAACACTAGGAAAAAAACCCCAGTTCATTGTCAGTTTATATTTTAAACACTTCTGACTTTGTGTTTAATTAAACACAATAATTTAAATGTAATTAAATTTTTGTGGTTATGAAAAGGATAGAAAGAAAGAAAGTAGAGGACCGTACAGCACATGAATGGGGTTATTGTAAGCATATACCAACATCTCAGGCATTGAATTATTGCTGCACCTCTGTATGACAGATGTACACGTGATATGCAATAGTACCATAACATTTGACGACGTTTATCACGCATGCAATGTAATATCAGTCCATTTTCCCAGTACAGATTTTAATATTTTGGACAGCTGTGTCAAACATTTGTGCCTCAATTGATTACTGTTTGCATTAAGAATCATTTTTATGCTCTTGAGAGGAGCTAACTACATTTTTAACCAAAGCAAAAATATTAATTAAAAAAAAAAAAAAAAAACAGCCTCGTCTTGTGTTTGCTTGATCACCATGTGCATGTGTTTTGCAAAGGATTGTCCAGTTTGTGATGAGACTTAGGCATAGTTGAGCTCGTTCGCACGCACAGATCTGAGGGTGTGAAAATGAGGCACTTATTGCGCCACAAGACCCCCCCCCTCTCAGCACGAACCCAGGCTATTAGCACAACTACCACATCCTGTCTTGTCACTGAAGTCATAGATGAGACATTGGTTTATGAATTTATGGGTTTTTCCTTTCAGATTCATCACTGTGCAGCAGACCCATCACCCACATGCATCTACCTTAACCACATGCATGTCTGCTAAAAGTCGATCATTTAAGCAGCAGCAGCAATGTGGCTGATTCCCAGCTAGCAAAAGTCATGGTCATTCAATTTACCAGCTATTCACCTGCTAGCAAAAGGATTAATACGAGAACATGACAAAAGTCACATAAGGACATGACAGAGAAATGAAAATTTTCATTTGTTTATTGTTTAAAAGCTTTTTCCTCCTTAAATACGTTTCTTTACACAGCATAGACAGAATCTGTTCCCGAGGAGTTTGACGGATCTGATCTTGACATTGTTTAAGGGCCATACTGTAAATGCCATTATACAAGTATGTACCAAAGTGTGTGCTTTAAAAAAAAAAAAAAAAAAAAAAAAAGTATGTGAACAGAAAACAGTGCATCTGGTTTGCTGGTCGACTGATGGGTTACTACCTCTTCTCTCACACACACACACACACACACACACACACACACACACACACACACACACACACACACACACACACACACACAGAATGGAAAACATTAAAATTCAGTCTACTACACTGTGCTTGCTTTACCACCATTCAGATAACCAATATTCAAACATTTTGAGTAACTTATACATATAACTGTATATGTATTACAATGATCATACATATCAAGTTAAACAATGGCAAAAAAGCACTTATGAATGGCATGACAGCCTTCTTGCTAAGAAGATGCCAGCTGAGACACCTGTACAAGAACACCCTTTCTCCAGTCTAGCCCATGCAAATGTCAAGTGTTACCTTCTTACTATTGTAGAGTAATTTAACATTCAAATTGTTTGTTTCTGTAGATAACCAACACAGTAAATCATATGCAGTAAGGATTTTGGGGGGGAATAACCACTGTGTGAGACTCTGAGGAAGTCAGCCATTAATGTGCGCTTTAGGACATCTCACATATCCAAGAGAAGCACCCTGGGGTCCTCAACCACAGACTTAATCTTACGCAGGAAGGTGACGGCCTCTCTGCCATCAATCAAACGATGGTCATATGTCAGAGCCACATACATCATGGGCCTGATCTCAACCTGAGGACAGAGAGAGACAGAGAAACGTCTTAAAGCGCGCACGCACGCACACACACACGCGCGCGCGCACACACACACACACACACACACACACACACACACACACACACACACACACACACAATCTGCTGAGAGACTGTACAAACTAAAACACAACCAACTTAAAACTAACCTTGCCACCAACAGCCACTGGCCTATCAAAGATACCATGCATGCCCAAAATAGCAGACTGTGGTGGGTTGATGATGGGTGTGCCAAAGAGTGAGCCGAAAACTCCTCCATTACTAATGGTGAACGTGCCACCGTCCATATCCTCCACTGCCAGCTCATTCTTACGTGCCTGCAAGTAAAAAAAATAAAAGTAAGTATGCCAAATGTAAAGCTCCGTTCTAGGACTCTAAAGGGCAACACTTTAAGCCGCTGAAGGATAAACCGCTTGTTTTTCAGATCCTACATGTCTGTTTCCCACTTTAACCATCTGCTTAACCCAAAACATAACTACTAGAAATGAGGTCATATCACAAATTTGTCTAAAAACAAGGTTTTGGTTAGTTGTTCCATTTAAAACATAGCAGGATCTGTGAAGAGTTTGTTTACTCTGAACCCCGGGTGCACCCAGTGCAGTTGAATGGAACAAACTGTACTAGAAGTATGATAGTAGAAAGATGAAGGCTAATATCTTTGTTCAGTTTCAGAGGAAATAAGAACTCTTACCTTTTCTCCCAGCTCGTTTATAGTTCTTTCAATGTCTGCAAAGTTCATTCCTTCCACGCCTCTAATTACTGGCACCACTAATCCCTGCGAGTAGGAGATGAGCGCACAGATGAATCAGAATCAACAATTCGTGTACAAAAATAATTTTTGTACTACTGGAACAAGATGCATACTGAGTACTAAAACTGCATACGTAATAAAATAAAAAAATGCAGTCCACATGAGAGCACTTGTGCAGCTTCCAGCATGTCACTGAGGGTCTCGGACCAAACCAGGACTGATTTGTACTAAAGTGGTTATAGTACATTACTGCAGAAATGCATCATGTTCACCATCATTTACAGGGTTAACAATACCCACTCTGACTAAATGCACTTGACACTTTACGACATTACAGGCTGCAGGGTGTGCTAATGCTGTTGGTTACCACATTATTAGGAAGAAAAAGACCAGCTCCAGATATCACCTTTGGTGTCGCTACCGCCACACTGATGTCCACATAATCTCGGTACACGATCTCTTTGGTGGTGTCGTCAATCACTGCGAGGGAAAAAATAAATAAATAAATAAAAAATCAATCAATCAAAAGGGTCAAATGATCTTCTTTAAGTAACTCATTGTCCTTACAGATATCTAAAAACCAAACATTTTTCACTAGAATTTTACAACCCGAATTCCAGAAAAGTTGGGACTCTTCTTTAAAGTTGAATAAAATGAAAACTAAAAGACTTTCAAATCACAAGCCAATATTTTATTCACAAGAGAACATAGATAACATAAATGCTCAAACTGGGAAATTTAAAGAGCCCATTTCAAATTTGATGCCTGCTACAGGTCCCAAAACAGTTGGCATGAGGGCAACAAATGGCTGAAAATGCAAGAAAGTTTAAAAAGATTCAGCTGGGAGAACATCTAGCAACTAATTAAGTTAA
>JAQLOM010000005.1:6095138-6118802 GCA_030068315.1 Chrysichthys thysi
TTTCAAAATAATACTACTACTAATATTAAAAACTGCATTAATTCGCGATAAAATAATTGTCGGCGTTAATAAAGTACTGCATTAACGCGATAACGCGTTAACTTGCCCAGCACTACTAAAAATATATCTGACTTATAATTTGACTTCAAATACAAAAGCTAGCCAGCTAGCTGATGGACTAGCAGTGAGTGGGGTGTCTTTGGGATTGTTTTCCTGTAGCTGAGAACAAACAAACAAAAAAACATTTGGACATGGCACATGACACTTCTCAGAAATTTGCCTTTTGCGCTAAAACACAAAAGCTCATCCGATGAAAATCAGAAGGAGGAACACCAATTTTACATAAAGCACCTTTAATGGAAATGTGAAACAATTAATATGATCTAGACAGCCAGCTAGCGACGGCCTATGAAGTGGGTGTGGCTTCTTTGGGATCCTTTTCCACACGTGAAGCAAAAAACACACGGAACATTTGGGCATATTGCATCCAAAATATCTCTTTATATATTAATTTCTTGTTTATAAAACTGTTGCCTGAAGACAAGATCACGAAATCGGGTGTTGTACTGAACATGTGATGAGCTACAGCCATGCGGATATTCAGTACAACAGTGTTCAGTTCCCTCTCGTGCGAAACTGCTTAAACAGACACACAATGGCAAGGACCTGCAAAACCCTCCCAATGGAATGAACAGACTGTCCTGCACCAACCTCCTTTTCTCAGTTTAAACAGGGGTGTGCCTCCCTCCACTCTGCCTCCATCAGGAACCAGGAGCTCCTCGATCACTCCTGCAGCCGGAGAGGGTACCTGCACTGACGTCTGCATACAGACATGGCAAAACACTTAACACCACTGTCTGGTGTTACAGCCGTCATGAAGCTCTCCCTGAAAAATAGACGTTTAGCTCCTTTTGCATTTTTTTTTTTTTTTACCTTATCAGTCTCAATTTCACAAACCACCTCATCTTCCCCCACTGTGTCCCCCACAGCTACGAGATGAGACAAAATGCACAGGTTAATATTGACTTAACACACCAACACAATAAATGGAGATCAAAAAGTTCTGAGGTCAACAAAGACGAAACACACACCTTTCTCCCACCTCACATCCCCCTCTGTGACAGACTCAGCAAAGGCTGGTGTGTTGATAGTAATAACTTCATTCCCTGAAAAAAATAAAATAAATAAATAAGAGGTTAAAAGCATTAAAAATGAACGAGTTTAACAGTGCTGAGTGAAAAATGTTTGTACTACGTTAGTATAAAATGAAGACCGAATATTTCTTCAGCGCGTTTGGTTTCACAGATGTGCTGTCACTTTTACATGCAACAATAATGATCAAATCGTTTGTGGTATATCAGACAAATTCAAAATGTCTTCAAATGTTTGCGTCTTTATTTCTGAAAAACATATTTTCTCGCCGTCAACATAATTAGGAACATCTGTATAATTTATGCAGTGATCCAGTGAGCCAAATATGTGGCATCTTCAAATAATGATCTCCTGGGCTTTTTTACACACAACTCAAATCCCTTGAGTTTACACAGAATGGGGCAAAAAAAAGCTAAAAACTAAGTTTGCGACAGTTCTGTGTGTGAAAACACCTTGAAAAACATGATCACGTTTTACAACTGTGGTGAGCAGAAAAGTATCTCAGTATGAACAACACATTGAACCATGACGTGGATGTGTTACAACAGCAGAAGACCACACTAGGTTCCACTCCTGCCAGCCAAGAACAGGAATCTGAGGGCACAGACTCACGCAAACTGAGAGGTTGAAGAGCAGAAACAGAAAAAAAAAAAAAAAAAAATATATATATATATATATATATATATATATATATATATATATATCACACTTGGTCTTTCACTGTCCAGTTTTGATGAGTATGCACCCATGAAGTTTCATGATCGATTCTTGTTCTTTGCTGACGGGAGTGGAAAATGACGTGGGCTTCTGCTGTTGTAGCATATTCACCTCAAGCTTTGATGTGTTGCACATTCTGACATACTTTTCTGCTCACCACAGTTGTAACAAATGACTATGGAGTTACTATAAACTTCCTGTCAGCTTAGACCATTCTTCTCTGATCTCTCTCATCAACAAGGCATTTCAGCCTATGGACCATCAGAAAAAAAAACATTACAGGATGTTTTTGGTTTTTTCGCACCATTCTGTGTAAAGTCTAGAGACGCTCTTGACCCGTAGCTGCAATAATTTTATGCATTGTGCTGCTCCCACATGACTAGCTAAATGGATAACTACATAATTGAACAAGTGTATAGGTCTTCCTTGTAAAGCAGAATATCTCCTCCCCACATCTCCCTGTCTGTTCTGACTAATTTTTATCCATTCTTCAAGGTTTTCACTCTGGTAGACACCCAATTCTTCACACTAGATCCTGAAGTTGAAAGGGTTCACAGCAGAGAAATTTTTTTCTATGGATTTTTCAATACATTTCAGATGCCTTGCTGCATGCTTACATTTTATTTTAAATGTCCTGGCATTTTAATATAGAGCTACATTTTCTTTTACATACAGAAACTACAGGGGAAGACACTCTTGGGCACTCAACTGTATCCGTTATGCCTTTATCTTTACCACTCGCATATCATGTAGATAAATTACCTTGAGAAACAAAACTACAACACCGAATAAAAGCTTGGCTTACATCACTTGTAAAACAGTAAATTAAGATGTACAGTGGAACCTCTGGTCACGAACGCCTATGAAGACGAACAAATCGGTTAAAAAAATCTGCCAAAATTTTGCATCTGGTCACGACAACATAATCGGGTACTGAACAAAAACAGCCCCGGCCATTTTCCCCTTCCGCTTTGTACACACCAATGTTGTCCCATTTTCTGTTTGCATATTGCGTATTGTGCACCTAACCGGACGTGCATGTCCCTTTAATCGGTCAGACATGCATTCACTGACTGTACAGTAACCTCCTCCCCAACCATCTTCCTCCTCACTTCCTTAACGCCAGAAGTCGACTCATGCAAGCTTAGTTTTCTTGGTTTTTACAGTACGTTTTTGTATAATTAAGGATTGTTCAATCTTTGATTTTTTTCTGTGCTTAAAACTCATTAAAAAATGTTCACAGTATTTTTTCATTGTGCTTCTCTGCATTTTCGCTCTATAAGCCTTCATTATGGGTCCCATGAAAGTGAAAAGTGGAACTGGTAGCGAGCGTAAGAAGCCTAAGTGTATAAAAGTTGAAATAAAGAAAGAAATAATCGCAAAACATGAAAACCGTCACCATATTCCTCCGCCACTGTCCACCTCCGCCAGCAACTACGTGTCCACTACAAAGGTGACGTGCATTAAAATCTGTTTATTTCATTTAGATTTATTTTTCTATAATTAAGGTTACTTTAATTTTATTCTATGTTTTAATGCCACACATAAACCCATAATACACTTTAAAAAACATGTTTTGACAGCTGAAACACATTAACTGTATTAACATTCATTTCAATGGGAAAAACTGATTCGGGTCCCGAACAAATCGGGTCACGAACAGAGTCTCGGAATGGATCAAGTTCATGACCAGAGGTTCCACTGTACTTAATAATAACCAACCACATCATTAATATCCTCATGATTGTCATTATTATGTGATTACTATGGCAAAGGCAGTGACAGACACACAAACACATGTAGTAGTGAAATATATTAATAGCTCCAGACAGAAAGAAAAGAAAAGAAAAGAAGAAAAGAAAAGAGAAATCAAAACCAATCTGGGTTTTTATTTGGCATAAAGGCCATCTGTATCCTCAGCCTCTTTGCAATGTTGGACATCCCATCACTTTCACTTCCCTTTTCCCCTCTTCCTCATTGTTGGTAATTGCCAGGTCACACCAGGAGGCCACACGTCGATTAACAAACCCAAGATACGTCTTAAACCTGGAGTTACTAATTGTGCTCATTTCAAATGTGCTAGTTCAGTTCTTCAAACACACCTAAGAAGCTCATTAAGACAGCCAGATTGAGTGGTTTGAGATAGCTTCATGAATCCTTTTAGAGCAGAAAAATAACATGCGTCTCAGTGAGTGAATAACTGGCTAATACAAATGGCACAGAGCACCAATGAGGCCAGTGAAAGACTTACAAAGCTGTATAGTAGAACACATGCTTCCTTGCTTGCCGTTGGCCGACGGCTAATCAGAGCGTGTGGCTAATTACAGACACCTGGACACTGATGAGCTAAGCGAAGAGCGTCATTCCGGTTTATGTCAGCCAGCGTCTCGCTTGTCCGGCTTTGTATTTCACTGAGCTTTTTGTGGGTAGTAAAGCTATTCGTTATGTACCAAAAAGCTACCTGCGGCTTCTCCTTCTATTGGGGCCACACCCAAGCGGCAGAAAGATGCTAATCATTGAAAAGGTAAAACTTTTGGACATGTTAAAGGAAGGGAGCAGTGGCACCACTGTAGTGGCATCAACGAGTCCATGGTTCGCTACATAAAGAAGGCTGAAAAGAAGATAAGAGCTATGGCCACAGTGTTTTATAACCAGGGTGCCAAACAAGTCACAAGCGAGTGGAATAAGGCCGTGGTCTGCTTTAGGACTCTGGATTGAGGACTGCTGGAAGAAGAACATCCCCAAAGGCCAAGCAGCTTCAAAGGTTTGGAGATGGCAGGGCTGAGCTGGAGGACGACCCTCAACCTGGAACTTTTTTGGATTCCCCCAACAAGAAAAGAGACTTTGCCGCCAGCAAGGACTGGTTCGAAAAATTCAAGAGGCGATTCAACTTGGCCTCTCCCTCTCACACTGTCTCCCTCTCACACTGTCTCCCTCTCACACTGTCTCCCTCTCACACTGTCTCCCTCTCACACTGTCTCCCTCTCACACTGTCTCCCTCTCTCGCCTCACCTCCATTTTACGATTAGCTGAAGAGCTTAAGTCATTGGGTGAAGAATGGGACCCACAAATAATTCACTCTTTGCAGTTCAGAAATGCTCTTGATGGTGCCACGGAAGTGTATAAAAACCTCCTGATTCAAATGAGAAGACAGTGAAAAAGGCAACTACCTATCACAATGTTCTTTTCAAGGAAAAATAAATGCTTTTAAAACGGATTCCCTTTTTTTTGCAATAAGGCAACGGCCTATCACGATGCTCTTTTCAAGGACAAAAATAAACGCTCTCAAAACAGATTTGTGTATTTTTTGTAATATCCAAGAGAATATAAAGGGTTTATGCTGTATGTCTGTGCAGGTAATGGTTATAAGAGTGTGGAACAGTTTATAAAGGCTTAAAATAAAATAAAGAAAGAAATATATAAATAAATAAAAAATAACCATAACCATATTATTACATGGTCGCTACTTTGTGGATTTTCACTTTTCGCTGTGGGTTCTGGAACCTAACACCCACAATAAGCGAGGGATCACTGTATATTTGTGCAATCATTCTTCTTTATTGCTGCTGTGGATTGCAGTGTCTCTCGGATTCTCTCACGCATATTTTTACCCTCATCAAGCAATCCAGATTCGATCAACATGCAAATTAGAAACACCTACGAGCCCCACCCCTTCCCCTAGATAAACCAGTCTTGTAAGGTGTCATACAAAAGACTACTGGCTCCTTGTTTCTTAAAAAGATACAGTATAATCATGTTGGGGTTTTTTTTTTAATAACTAATATGAACAAGCTACACATTACACATACAAAACACCAAATCTGCAACCAAATCATGTGTGTGAAGTTACATACTGTGGGATGCAGTGGTCTTGAAGTATCTGATTTGGAAGATACTGGGCCTTGTCTCAAATTTCCTGCAATTCAATGTAAGCAATACAAAAATGACAGGGTTCGTTATTAAGGGAAAGGCTTCAAAAGTAGTACAGCTTTTAAAATCCTAAGCCTAAAGCAATACTTACAGATTGTCCCTGACGGAGACACACTGAGAAGCCGAGATGCCTGAAGAAACAAGAACATTCCTTTGCTTAGATTCCCAAAAGCAAAACACTCTGCGATTATTTGTAAAAAAAAAAAAAAAAAAAAAAAAAAAAAAAAAAAAAAAAAAAAAAAAAAAATTAACTACTGGAGGAAAGGGATCTTCAATTATTATGATCATATTATATAATGCATACTGAATTCAGGTTTATGCAAACTTACCTGAAGCAGCTCGTCTTGCTAGAACATTGTTACCCTATAAAAACCAAACCATACATCAGTTTCTAATAACATTATTTATTACAAAGCAGATTTTTCTAAAGCACTGGGAGATGAGTTTTGCTTCTATATTTGGGGGGCTACCATTTTGAAAGCTATAAGCAGTAAAACTGACCATACTCACATATACCTTGCTTGTGAAGCAGAGATATTTTAGGGTCTCAAAGTCAAACACAGACACAGCTAGAGTCATTTACCACTGCTGATTGTTGGGAAATGAACACTTGAAGCCACAAGACTATATTTAACCTGCTCAGCTGAAACGCAACAACTGCCATTACTAGTGAAGAACAAAATTTCACAGCACATTCATTCTTCTTAATGAAAATGACCTGGCACAACTCCTATAAGTCGTCAACCACTTCAAAAAAGCAGTCGACAACTTCAAAACAATTCTACAAATGTTTGCAAACTCTGCAGGACTCTCAAATATGTCTTGTACATTGGGAAGGCTCTCTAATGGCATGTTCAGACGTTATATTCACACAGGCGGTGTTGGATGCCAAAGAAATTCCTGTTTTACTGATGCCTTTAGTGCATTAAGACTTAAATAAGGTGTCCCTTGTGTTCTTGTGCTATACATTATGTGCAAATACCAACATAAACGCTAAACAAACAAAAAAAACAGTGAACTTGATTACTCAAAAAGAAATAAATTATTTTGCCTGCACACTTCTTGTAAAAGTGGAAGAGATTTCTGGTTTAAAATGTACAATCTGAATAACACCGCCAACACTCAACTGATCAAGAAAAACCCCCACTGCTGTGCTAAGCACACTTCTCGTCGTATCCATGCACCATGCACACCTTGAATCCAACATGGAGTCATTTTTAACCTGTGTGATTACTGTCTTTGGAGATTCTTACTTGCCACACTGTACGAGATCAGCCCAATAAAATCTTATCCTATGTGCATAACAGACGCTATGATAACATGCTCTCCGTGACAGAATATGCTCTAACGCCAGACCTGCGATTAAAGAAACGTATTACTCTCTGCTTAGGTCATCTAACACTGAGATATGAACATTGTTCTTATGGAACGTGAGGTGATAAGCCTATTTTTTCCCCATTAATGGCGTGTTTACATTTCCCCATTGTCACTACTGCAATCAGAGCTCTCCTGTGAGTTTCGCATCATTTTCGCCGTCGTCCTATTTGTGGATTTTAGGCAAGCATCACATTCTGAGATCGTCCTCAAAAAAACCAAAAACACCTCAACGATGACAGAACTTTGCCGTTGGCTGTCTTTAGTCGTAGTGGAACTGAACTGGCCACTTGTGAACGAACCACATTACATGCATCAGAGAATTATTTATCAATATGTGATTTCTAAAAATCTGAACACGTGAACGAAATTATGGACACTTCTTGCAGTCAAGCCTGATAATTTACCACTGATTCAGCATCTGAAGTGTCTCCCAAACACAGCACTGACAGATAACAGTCTTACTCAGGGGTCTAAGTGAGAGTGCTGAGCTGGGGTCTGAACTTATAACCTTTTGACCACTAAGCCAGACCTTCAACCTTAAAACTCTTCCAGAGCACTTTATGTAGGCCTACAAAATGTACAGGAGGAACAAATGGGGACTGCTTGTGTGCGTTAAAGCTAAACCTAGGATCATATTTACTTTAAGATCCTAAATAAAAAAAAAACTTCAACTGAAGTGCCTGTTGTTAGGACTTTGCAGGAGCAAATTTACTCATGTACCAAATGTAGCAAGTGCAGGACAGTATGCCTCTGGATAAATCTGTGTTATTTACACTACACAGACTGAATGGAAAAACATGCTCAGCATGAAACTTATAACTGACAAACCTGAGCAACGTCCCTGTGTCACACTGCGAGCAACAGGCAAATTTAATGCTGCTAACATGTAGCTAGCTAACAACTAGCAAGGGAATGACCTCGTCCCAAAGTCCCCTCTACACTACCCCTGTCCTGACTGGATCACTACAATCCTACACAACACCTATATTTATCTTAAAACACCAAAATAAGTGTTATTCTTATGTACTCGAGTGTAAAAGCGTAACTATTATTAAGGTTATCTCAGATTAGCCCTGTTGTTAACTGAAGCAGGGAAACATACTGTCCTTGGTTTGGCACTGAGGCCTAATCAACGCTCTAGTTGGGGCTTAATCCCAAATCATTCAGGACTTCCTATACAGGTGCCCTACAGGGGCATTAAGATACCGGGCGTGTAGTGCACTATAGGCTTATGAGAATCCGGTTTAGGACACAGCCCTAGCACAGTTAGCTTAGCATGACTCGAGACTGAGTCCTGCTGCACCAACCCTGTTTGCCAAGCGGGACGTTAGCATGGAAGCGATAGCTACGTACCTGTCGGAGGGCAGCGATAGAGCGACCGACAGAGCGCGTGAGACACCGGGAACGGGATAACATATCGGTTGCGCACACACAGCGATGATACGCCCGAACAAACCCGTAACTCACAACTCCAAGATCCCCACAGAAGGAAGGAACTCCCTGCTAGTTACCCGAGCGGCGTCTCCGGACAGCTCCGCACTGCGCATGCGCGCAAACCCTCACGCCTGCGTGCCTCGCTGAGATGAACTGCGCATGCGCATCATTCATTTCCACATATGTCTGAATACTGCAGGGCTTTATAAACTCTACGTGGCCTGTTTATCAGCAGTGCTTACCTTATAGGTAGATTTCGTGAGTAAAATGTATTTTTTGTAGCCCAGGTGTTGGATACATTTTAGCTCCCTTTCCCCCCTATGCATCTATACAAAGAGCCATATAGGGCCACCACCACTAACCACATGTGTTTGAATGGATTGTTTTGCACTGACTACATTTCCTAGTCACTTTACTAAACCCACCCAACTTGATAGTCAACACTGTAAACTGTAAGTCATTTTTCCTTGTTGTGTTAGTCATCCTCTAAGCCTGCAGTGGCAGTTTCGAACCACAGCCTGTTGGCTTGTTTTGCTTGACTAAATAGGTTTATTCGATATTGTTTACACATGCGTGAAACCCTGCAGGGTCTGATCTGCTCATAGCAGATATTATCATATCAGGATCACACTGCTGTGCTGAGGATGGTCTACCACCCAAAAATTGTGTTCCATTTATTTTACCCTGGAAGACCCAGACCACCTTATCACTCATGTTCATCTTCTGTCGCTTAATCCTGTTCAGGGTCGCGGGGGGGGAGCTGGAGCCAATCCCATCTGACTTTGGGTGAGAGGTGGGGTACATGCTGGGCAAGTCTCCAATCCACCGCAGGGCCAGCACACAGAGACAGACAACCATCCACACTTAAATTCACACCTATGGGCAATTTAAAGTAACTAATTAACCTAGTCCCCTCTGTGCATGTCTTTGGACTGTGGGAGGAAACTGGAGTACCCAGAGGCAACCCACACAGACACGGGAAGAACATGCAAACTCCACACAGAATGGAGCCAAGGTTGACCTCAGGGATCGAACCCAGGACCTCCTTGCTGTGAGGCAACAGTGCTAAGCGCCACACCACCTTATCATAATAGTATAGTAAAATATCTCCATTGGCTAAAATGATTATACAAAACCAGGAGGTTTTTTTTTTAATTAACCCTTTCCTACTACATGTTATGAGTAGTGACCTTATCAGACCTCCTGGAATGTTCTCTAATGTCCACCAACCAATGAGTGGGCTGAATATAAGAGTGAAATAAAAAGTTAGGGTTAAACACAGATATCACACCAAACGCAGACTGCCTTGGACTTCGCATCACCCAGTACGCTGAACACAAGAACGTTGAACGTTTCTTGATGGATCACCATTTTGTCGTTTTTACATGCAGAGGCAAGACTCCTTTAGTGCACTGCCTATTACATTAATGTCATTTGGCAGACGCTCTTATCCAGAGCGACTTACATTTTTTTTAAATTTTTTTTGGATCTATGGAGCCTATGGATCCAGACACCTTGTATTAACTCCTTAGTGGTGGTTTTATGGCAGCTTTTTCCTGCTGATGGATGTGACAGTGCACGCATAAGACGGACTACACTCAGTAACTAAAAAAAAAAAAAACCCAAACAAAAGTAACAGTAACCAAAAAAAGTTTTTAATAAGTCCACAGCAGTAGTGAAAAAAGGGTTAAATAGTTAAAAATGTACTTATAAGTGACCACTAAGTGTATAAGCTATAAATACTCACGCACGGCAGCCTACATCTACAGTTATGTGTACTACAAGTAGCCAGTCGTTTGCAGTAACCGTGTTATCGTGGCCAGGGTCAGGGTGGATCCGGAGCTTAGCCCAGGAACACGGGGAATACAGCCTGGATGGGATGCGCGCGCACGCACGCATGTGCTTGTGTTATTATCTTTGCGAGGATCTCCCACTGATATGATTAGTAAACAGCTAATTAACGCAATGCCTAACCCTTACCTCACCAACCAAAGTAAGGCCACTCACTCTCTCACGCGCGCCGGCGGGCGGATGCTGGAGACCACGCCCCCTGTCTCCGAGGCTTTTGGGCGGCGCTGAGGCGAGCTGTGCTGTCAGTCTGTCACCGACCGAGCAACAGGTAGGAGCTCCATCTCCTCTCTTCTCCTCTCCATCTCCTCTCCTCTCCTCTGCTCTCCTCACCTCTGCTTTTCAGACTGTGCTGCTCCTTTAAACATCTGTGTACTTATTTTAACTTAAGGAAACAACTGTGAGCTATTTCTTCTTCTTATTACTATTGTTATTATTATTACTTTGTTATTTTAATCAAAACTATGTTTCCTATTTGATAGATTTTTGGATAGTCCTAGGATGTTTGGCTTTTGAGTGACACTGCAGGTTTTTATTGCAAAAACTTCCTTCCATTCTGGTATGTTTTCTTGAGCATCTTGGACAATTTGCCTCCATTCTTTTGGAGACTTTAAGTGTCACACTTGCTTTTTTTCTGCATGCAAACCCAAGAGTATTTATTATGGGGTCTGATGGGATGTGTTGCTTTCTTACTGACATGCAAACATTTTACACGTACAAGTTTTAAGAAAAGTAATGTTTAGGGATAAATGTTTTTTTTTTGTTGCACTGACTTAATAATGCGGGAATATGTTACTATGTGAGAAAAAATTTGTACAAAAAATAGGCTGTCTGAGACTTTTGCGTAGTAATGAGTGTAAATATACGTACATATACAAATGCTACGCCAGCAACTCGTTTTCATTTAGGAGGAATAAAAAACAAACAAACAAACAAACAAACAAACAAACCACAGTCCACTAGTGCTCAGCATGAAGCTAACACCTCAGGGTCTCGTAAAGCTGAAGAGAATGCCACGTTTGTTTCATAAGCTGTCAAGGTATTTTCAAATGACGTAATGTTTTGACACTTTTTCCCATCCTATAATGCCATACGTATTATTTGCATTTATTTCTTTTAAATTTGTTTTTAAATGTTTTAGCTTTGTTCTAAAATGTGGATGTAGTAAAAAAAAAAAAATAAATCAGAAAAATCTTTCATCAATAGGTGTGTTCAGAATTTTGACCGGAACTGTACATTTGATTTTAGATAAGCAATATTAGTAATATTACATTTTATAGATGTGATCTGTGATACAGGGTACGGTGTTGGAAATAAATGTTTTGCTTTTTGGTATTGGCAAATAGAATAAGTCTATGTTGTTGATGATGATGACGATTATAATTATTTTCATAGATAGCCTAAATCTTTTACGGAATAAATCGAATGTCCTTCATTTTGGAATTCGCAGAGCCGCAGCGTGATCATTAGTTGCTGGAGATGAAGCTGTTTCCTTCATACAGAAATAGTAAAATAGGCTTTCAGTAGAAAATGAATGATAATTTAAAAAGAAAAATATTTACATAAAGTGCTGCAATCCGTTTACTTGAGCATTACAAAGGAGTTACACATGACACCATACTCGGAACAGGACCCTAACTGGTCACGTATCATAAAGACACTTCTGAAAATATAGACTGATAACCTTTAAAAATGTAGGTTTAGATTTTGTTTTGGTAATTATTGTGTAATTAATGTGCATCTGCTGTTTCTGTACCGCTTTTCTGCATTCCTCACGTATGAGCCGTATTTGTTTCCTGATCATGTTCAGGAAGCTTTTCTTTGTGTATATCACATCAATGTAAAAATAAACAGTAATCCAACCAATTTGATTAATTTGAAATTCAGCAGGAAAACTAATGCAAAGAAAATGGTTTTATTATTACAATGAATGCTCTTTTTTTTTCCTTTTTCTTTTCTTTTTTTTTCTTTACTGATTATGGCTATTCCAGCACCTATTTCTTTTTCCTTGTCCTCATTCATCATTGTTTTGTCTATCACTTGCCATATGTTAACAGCACAACGCATCATTAATTTTTTTTATAGTTGTGCTAAAAGACAAAAAATCCACAGTATTAACTATGGAATATTATGCCATTTTTATAATTATTATATATTTGTACAGGTATAGGGTTATCATCAAAGTATCCCGTAGACACAGTGAATGCCAGTCAATACATAGATATACAGTAGTTTTATAGATTTTTTCCTGTTTCTCATTCTACATAAAAAACCCCCAAAGATTTTAAATTCTGTAATACCTAAAACAATATTTTTTTGTTTTAGTTACACCACCAAACCAAGAAAGGTTCGATTGCTCATACTGTGCTTAGATTTGTTTGAAAAATGTTTGTATTTAGTTTTACCCTGGTCTAAAACTTTAAATATTTCTAACCATTTCCTTTCTATTTTTTGTCTTAGGTGCACTGTGTTAACATTTGAGGTTATTGTAGCCCACTGATTTATTGTGAAGTCAAGTCAAAGTGCACCAGAAAATAATACAGTTGATTGTATTAAAAATGAATCTGACACCACCAGACCAAAGCATTCATAAGCCGAACGAGGTCTGTGTGGAGGACAGCAAACCAGATCTAATGCTGCCATGCTTTCGCCGAGACATGTTCGAGGAGCCTCTCTCCTCCTACCACAACGCATCGCTCATCTCTCATCTCTTACGGAAAACCATCCATAATAAGCGCTCCATTCTTAACAACAACCAACTCTACATGCCAGCGACCTCCATGGCTGGCTCCAGCATGGCTGAATCAAGACCTACAATGAACGAGACTGCTCAGGATGACTGGGGTAACTTGTCTTCCAAAGACAGCCAGGGGGAATCAGCCTCTCCTGGTCACGCTTCCAGTGGAATAAGCACTGAACCTGAATGTCCGCTGAGCGAGCACGTCCAGGCCAAACGAGCCAGGGTGGAGAACATCATACGGGGCATGGCGAGCTCGCCGAGCGACAAGTCACACGCCGAAAGAGAGAAGGCTGAGAGTGAAGTCGGCAGGTATGGCAGAGAAGTGTATAAAGAGAACAAACGCAAACAGAAGCTTCCTCAGCACCAGGAGCACAACCATGCTGGAATCTCAGCCCCAAACCAGGATACTAATATAAGTAGAGATGAAGAGTGTCACAAGCTAAAAAAACAACTCCAGAGCATGCAGCGGCTCTTGCATCAACTCCAGGAGAAGTTCCTACAGATGTACGACCACAGTAGCTCAGAGTGTGAAGAAAAAGGGGAACAGCAAGACAGCCACGAGCATGACGTGAGCATGAATTCTGATGACAACAGCACGCTTGATCACAAAGACAGCATGAAACTAGATGATGGTTGTTCAAGCTCACAGAGAGATCAAAAGAACCTCCAGGAAATTCTGAAATGTGAGCTCTCCAGGGCTATAAGTGAAAGCGTTGATATGGTGTTCAGAAAACTCTCCATGATCCTAGACAACCAATCACCACAGCTACACCTGTGTCAGAGTCCAGAGTGCACAGGTATGGAGAAACGAGACATCCAGGCATGTCCTAGAGAGCCTTCTGACTTCGAGAATTCCACAAAACCAAGGCCTGTAGAGTGCTATGAAAGCACACCTTCTCACAGTCCAGAGCATCAGACGGAAGCTTTGTCTCTAGTGGTCCGAAAACCTCCGTTAACCCCTTTGGGTTCAGTAAGTCATTCAGTAAAGAGGCCCTATCCACTGCACCAGCCTCCATTCCAGTTCAGTCACAGCACGCCTCTGCATGACAGCCAAATCTTGGAGCACCTCCTCAAGTATGGACCTCATGTTAATTTCGGTGGGATCTCTTGCCTTCCTCCGTCTTTGGACAGATCATCCACAGAGTCAGTGGCTCTTCCTTGGGAAAGCATTGCTATGAGGGCAAAGGTAAGCTCTAGTCACCTCGGGCAGCACCATCGCCCTGGGGCTCTGGGCCAAGTGGCAGTAGATGGCCTTTGCCTTCCGCATGTCAAGATGGAGTGTGGAGAACTGCAGAGTATGGCAGAGAGGAGCACCTTCATGTCACTCAATATATCCTTTTTAAAGTTCAGGGCATGACTCAGGTTGTGTGTACTCATTACTGTGTTTACAATTTGCCTCGTGGTGTAGCGACATAACCGAATATGAATCTATTATTTGGAAAAAAACAGATAATGTGTTTGAAACAGACACAAATAGAAGGAGGACTATTAGTTGTTTTTTGTTTTTTTCTTTTGAGCGAGCAGTCGGATATGAAATGGGACAAAACAAACGAAAGAAATGTTCATTAACATGAACAGCATTCATTCACTCATTCATCCTTTGCAACTGGCTCTTAGTAGGAGTCAGAATTTACAGAACATGCTGACAATCCTGGCATTTTCTACCTTTGGGGGTTTTTTCAGCATTTCTGGGGACATAAACCCTATTGTTAATTTTATTTATTATTATTGTTATTTTTTACGGTGATCAGGTTCTCACATGAAGATAGCAAAAAAAAAAAAAGCCATAGGGGGAGTTTAAATCTGAATACATACAGATATTTGGAGCACTAAACAGATGCTTATAGCGATGGTATCATGGCGTTATATCACTATTTTGAGGTATATTACAGTAGCAACATATCAGCATAAACATTCTGTAATAAAGGCCTAGCAGAATCTAATCTAAAATTTCTTTAGTAGTGTTACCTGCAGTGTTTGCTTGCCATGGCGTGTCCTCTTAGTTGAATATTCATACAAGTATTTGTGCATTTTATTGAACGGTTTTCTGAACTTCCTTGCTTTTCGGTAATTTACTGTTATTTGCAATGTAGGGCTGTATATGGGACCGAGAGAAGCAGCAGAACAAACTACCTGCTCCGGTAGCCCTACCTTGGTGAACAATGACTCGTTGAATTGAGTGCTGCACTGAGCAGGTCCACTAACCCAGACTTCAAGGAGAATATTTCCTTTGATCTTGGTAACCCCAAAGAAAATTGTAGCATCTTCTTTAATCTGGGCCCAGTAATGACTGTAAGTCCAGAAAAAGACAAATAAAAAGGAATACAAGGCTTTGATAAGAATTGTCAGGAACAAAAGCCAATTTTCAAAGGCAGAAAAAGCAGCAGTTTCTGCTCAGGAAATTCTCTTGATTTCTCCCCCCCCCCCTTGACTTGAAAAGGTGCAGAATATGTTTCTGTCCTCTCCATGTGATTGGAATGGCTCAGAGTGGTCACTTTCGATTTTTTTTTTTTTTTTTTGGTGAAAAGGAAGCTTTCTGCTGTCATTATATTCAACCTCAGCACTCAGTATGTATGTATATATACACGTACACATGTAAGTACACACACTGAACCTTTGGCCTTTTATCCTCATTAATCTCCACACAAGAATGGTTGTGATGGGGATGGAGTTCTCTTGTGTCACTCTTACATTCATTTAGGATACTAGGTTAGTACCTGCATTATCAGCTCTCTAGCAGCATATGCTCAAGTTTTCTTCTGAACTGTGCCCCGGCACGCTGGTCTTTTTATTCATCTTTTATTTCAGTATCCCCATTTCAAAGGCACTGCTTACTTATATATCTATGCCCTGATTTGACCTTACAGTGGATAAGAAACTATTACCTAATGCATGAGTCCGTCGTATTATTCGGGAGAAATTTTAAAGCGGTGCTCAGATGCCAGACAGTGGGCTCCTCGTAGCCAAATTGCGTTTGCTTCTTAGTGTTTTCCCAACAAATCGATTACTATTGATGGACATGAAACCAAGAGGCTTCTGTGGAAGTCCCTAATTGAAATCCCTAATCTGATTTGTTTAGCTATTTTTCCCAATTAGCACGTGCTGCTAGGCGTTAATTGAGTCTATGGTTAGCGTAGAGCTGTGTAAATGTATTTCATTTGGGCCACACTGTAAAATCACTTGTCAAGAGAAATCCAAAGTAAGTAAACATGACTCATTACAGAACAGGAGTAAGTAAATTAAGTACCAGGGCTGCGGTTCTGAGGCAACCAGTCACATCTACTTTTGAAAGATTACCACATGGTAGCATTATTTCCTCATAGGAGTGTTTTCCATCTCTAACAAATATATTATCTTTAACTTTACTACATCCAAGAGGGACTAACGCCTAACCATTTGAAGAAAGCCAAACTGATGTTCTTCTACACACGGTACCCAAGTTCAAACATCCTGAAGACCTTTTTCCCTGATGTCAAGGTATATTATGAAACACCTGCACGCGATCCAAAAAAAAAGTCAAGTCCACTGCCTTCCTTGTACCTGAATCCTTTAAAGCTTTCATTTGTATATAATTATAATTTACCAGGGTGGGTGGTTTTTTGTATAATCCAACCCAGAAACATAAAACTCTTATTTGGCACTTTTTTTTTCTTCCTAACTTACTTTTGACCATGACAAAAGAATAAACAGTTGCCATAATTTGTCATGGAGATTTTAGGACCTTCGGTGCCAGGGACTGATGGTTTATCTTTAACACAGTTTTTAAAAAAAGTTCCTCAAGTCAGCAAAAGGAGACAAAAGGAAAAAGGAGAGAGTGTGCAGCCTTCTCTATTCAGAGTTAACCCCTAAATGCTGTGTAGTCAGTGAGCTGTCAATAGGCAACAATAGAGCAGTGCTGAGCTGCGGACAGAGACGAGGAGTTTAGTCGCTACAACAACAACCTGTGTATACTGACTGCACATCCTGTGAGTGTGTGACATGTCCTGAGGCTCAAATCTCATCTGAATAGACAATAAAACTGCACTTGTTCAGAAGGATTTATCATCTCTTGTCTTAGGAACACAGAAATAACACTCCTTGAAATCATTTTGAATATTTACCCTAAAACGTTCAACTTATTTTATTTTTAATTCCTGTTTTTTTTCTGATATACTTTATCAGCACCATATCACAACTGTTCCCAACCTCCCAGTGCCCAGAAACAAAACCAAATTGTCTTGGGGTTTAAAATTAAGTGACCAAAAATGTACTCTGATATTTCCACAATGTACACACTGTAAAGTAGGTCATACCCATAGCAGGCCTTACTATATCATAATAAATCATATCATACTATAGCTCAGTTCTAATCGGTTGTGTTATTAGGTGTTTAATAATTTTCCATAACAGTAGCTCTGACTGTAGATGTGCGGGAAGGCAAACCTCAGGTTTATATTAATGTGTTTCTTGCAATACATTATTGTTTGTATAGTAACAGCTAATTCACAGGGACTTGTATGGCAGATGCTCCATATACTCAAACAATTTTTAAAAAATGTTATTTAAAAAACAAAGTGATGTTGCACTTTCTGTAACATTACTTGCTCTGACGTTTTTGTCTTATTAACTCCAAGAGAAAGGAGGTAAAAAAGAGGCTGTTAAGGTATATCACTCTGACTTGTTTCTGAAGTGCTGTAATATTAAATGTAACTATAAACTGATAAAAAAAAAAAAAATGTCACAGTTTTCAAAAAAAATGTAATCGTTGGTCAATTGCTGTTGTATAAGAATAAAATATGTTGACATGCTGTTAATGGAAGATAATCAACTTTGGATTGCTAACAGCCCTCTGCTTTGTGTCAGGCTGCAGCACACCACCCAGTCGTTGATTGTTTTCCTACAAACAGCACTACAGTTGTGGTTATTCCTTACCTATTACATGCCAGTCTTAGGAATACTGAGTATTGAAGGTACAGTTTTTCAAGCAGACTGGCGAGCACCATCTTGTCTGGTTTGGCTCCTTCCACCCCTCTAGCACTTCCTGCTGGGGCTGATGGGAATGTTCCCTTGCCCTCCAGGGGTTAGTGAGGAGAGCCTGGGCCGAGTCTCCTCCTCGTCCAGGGCTGACCCTTCTGTGAGAAGTCACAGTGAACAAAGACTAGGTTAATCCCAGTGTCTGATTCCATTCGTATCATCTAAACCCACTGAAAGCGAGGCTTCCTCCTGGACTCTTCCACAGTCACGTTCTCACACGGTGCACAGAGAGGGAAGAAACGTCTTTGATGGCAGCTCAGCCCTTGGGCATATTTTTTGCTTCATTTTTTTTTCCTTTCTCTTTTTGACTGAGCAGATAAAATAACAAGACTAATGCCAAGACTGAGTTTTGCCCCATTGTTTTTATTGTTGGGTGTTTATGAGCAAGAAGGTGGTGGGAACAAGGAATTGGGTAAAACGACTTAAAAAGATCAGTGAGTACTTGGGAAGCAGACCATATAATCAACAATAGCAGTGTGAAAATATAAAAGCCAACCCCTTTTTGTTGTTTGCCGCTGAATCAAATAACCACACTGAAAAAGATGCATTAGTTACATAGGATAAAATCAACTTTATTGATCCTCGATCAAAACAAAACAAAACAAAACCAACTTTACACAGTACTATTAGAATAGACTGCCATCAAACTGGCACCATTATTTTACATACAGTCCCCTCTGAAAGTATTAGAACAGGAAAGTCCATTCTTTTGTTTTTGTCATACACTCAAGTCATTTAGCTTTGAGATCAAAAGACGAATATTAGACAACAGATCAGAATTTCAGTATTCATTTTCTTATATGCACATCTGGATGTGTTAAACAGCTTAGCACCTTTGGTGGCAGAGTACACTTAGGTGAGCAAAGAATAGGAAGATATGAAATTAAATAACATGTAAAAACAAGAAATTTTGTTACCTAGCCCTTGCTTGCAATAACAAGTCAGCAACTCACTGATGATACCAAACTGTTGCATTCTCCTTTTGTGATGCTTTGTCAGACTTGTACCACAGCTTCTTTCAGTTGTGGTTTGTTTTAAGGGGTTTCTCCCTTCAGTTTCCTCTTCAGGATGTGACATGCTGCTCGATTAGGTTAAGAACTTGTGATTAACTTGGCCAGTCTAAAACCTTCCACGTTTTTCCTCTGATGAAGTCCTTTGTTGTGTTTGCGGTGTGTTTTGGACCATTGTCTTGCTGCATCGTCTTACTTCCTCCCACTTAGTTTGGATGCAGTTCTCTGTAAATTGGCAGACAAAATGTTTCTGTAGACTTCTGAAATCAATTCTGCTGCTACCATCATGAGTTACAGCAACAATAAAGATTAGTGAGCCTGTTCCAGAAGCCACCACACAAGCCCAAGCCATGACCCTACCTCCACTGGGCTTGACTGATGAGCTCACGTTTTGGATCATGAGCAGATCCTTTCTTTCTCCATACTTTAGACTTTCCATCATTTTGGTAGAGGTAATCCAATCTGGTCTTCTGATTCATACTGCTGATGAGCGATTTGCATCTTGTAGTATGACTACTATATTTCTGCTCTCAAAGTCTTCTTCGAGTGGTGGAGCGTAATACCTTCACCCATACCCTCTGATGGTTGTTGATGATGCCAGTGACTTTTTTGGGGGGATTTTCTTCACAGTTCTTAGAATGTTTGTCACGAGCTGCTGTTGTTTTCGAATATGTGTGCGTGTTGAATTTGACTCTTTTCAAAGCTTCAAAATGACTTGTTCTTCTCCCATAGACAGTTTTCTAGTCTTCATGTTGGTGTATTCCTTTTAACAAGAAAAAAAATGCCGTCTTCACAGGCAAAACCCAGGACTGAAACCAATAGAAGACATTCAGAGATATTAACCGTCAAACAGTCGATCTGAAAGGGCGCGCCTGGTTGTGTGTTCCAATATTTTTGATCACTTAAAGCGGATTCAAATGAAAGGTGCCAAGCTCTGCGTTGTTTAAGACAATGTTGATGTAAACACCAGGAAATAAAAGCTGAAAAGTTTCTTTTGATGTCAGATTCTTGACATGTCTTCACTGTACAGTATAGCTAAAAACAAAAGACCTGGCCTTGCTGTTTCAATACTTTCAGAGGAGACTGTGTATTTTTATCCACTGTTTTATATTTTATATGAACCTATATACAGAATATACAGCACAACTTTAAAAGTCTTAGCTACTTGTAAGCAAAAAAAAACATTGTATAAAGTGAAGATGGATCCTAAATGATAAATTAGAAGATTACCACATATAAAAATAGTGACCTATAGATAATCAGTAATCTGAAACACAACACATAATAATAATAAAATAAAAAATAAAAAATAAATTTAAAAAATATAAGATAAATAAAAATCAATGTTTGGTGTGATCACCCTATGGCTTTAACTGCATTAATTCTCAGGTACCCTCTCGAGTGGTTTTATGCGGAAGTAGGCTTGTAGGTTGTATGTTTCTTTGAAATCTAGCCACAGATCATCTTGAGACTCTGACTCTCGCTTGCTTTTGTTTCTGCAGAACTCAGTTAGCCCTCATGTTTTGATCTGAAGACCTTTTACTACTCAGTGATATTTTCTTCCTGAACACTTTTCTCTAACATTTTTAAAGGAATGTTTTCTAATGTGAAATTTGGCCTTTTTTTTTTTAACCATCTCTGAGGTATTTCATTGAAACCCCCCCAATCTGTTTTCAGTTTAATCGCTGCATCACCTCCCAGCTAATCAAGTGGTTCAGTAACTTCAGAGAGTTCTACTACATTCAGATGGAGAAGTTTGCGCGCCAGGCCATCGTGGATGGCGTGAGTGATGTGAAGGACATGTCTGTTACCAGAGACTCTGAAGTCTTCCGCGCTCTTAACATGCACTATAACAAAGCCAATGATTTCCAGGTATGTTTCCTTTCATGCATGCTGTAATGAACTAGATTTACACCCTATTTCATTTGTTTCCTAATGACATTTTGATCTAAAGGCTTATGTTGGGACTTACTATATTATATATCATAGTTTTCATCATTATGCTACAATGTGAAAAAATATGATAAATCATAAGGAACAGTGAAATAATTATGATCAGAAAGTGTATGTTTCTTTGTATCTGTTACACAACAGCGCTGTCAGATTCTTGATTCTGATTGGCTAGAATGCTTTGGTTAAATTTTCTCTATCAGCAGCTCTGGTATTATTCTGACCAGGAAAATCACGAGGCTATATTAATGAGCTCGTTCTAGTACATTATCATTGCTATAGTCAAAGCTAATCACAGGGGCTTGTATAGTTATCTTCCACATCCAAGATTAATACTAAGTGAATTAAAAACTTGCTGTTATTTACCGTAATAAAGAAAAACTGTGTATTTGGTTATATGGTGAAGTTTTCTCTTAGTGGATGTTCAATTAACATTTATGGATGGAGTTTCCAGAGTCAGTGTTTTATTACGGTCAGTCAAAGTGAGGCTGGTGAGGGAATGACTGTTTATAGCTGCTCTTATGTAAGTAATAACAGTAATAATCTTTTTTAATGAATAAAAAATATAATGTGGTAGAAGAGCAATGAAACACTTCGGGACATGCAGTTATAGGAAAACCGTCCACTTCAGCATGATAACAGTATGTCTGCGTCACACCGCTCCATCATTGATTATTTTCCTATAAAAGCATTTCCCCAAATGTTTTATTTCTTACTTGACTGCTAGGTAAGTTACTCTTTGTTCCCTTGAGTATGATACATACAGTACCTAAAGTAAAGCTAAACACTGATGTTGTCAGCAGATGATCACATATATATATATATCCACTGTCCGCACTACGACCCATGTGTCATACTGCACCTTATTCAGCCATTATCCAAGAGCACAGCACCGCTTTAGCCTACTGTGGGAAGAGGAAGCCACAGAATCCTACTAAAACAACTCAGGATTAAGAACTGGCCATGCCTGAGTGAGGCTGGGATTGCTACTGATGCGGAATGCTGAGAAAGACGCCGCAGATTCTGAGGATGAAGGGCTGGCCGATGGGAACAAGCAGAGACAGTTGTCTTTACCTTGGGCCCAAGACATTCCTTTCCCAGGGCTTGCTTTTGTACTTGGAGAAAGAAAATAGCCCGTGCGGACCATCAGCAGCTTGCTTAGCCATTCTATGGGAAAAAATGACACCGGCTAGATCCTGCTTCTTCCCGCTAAACCCCCACACATCCAGGCTGAGCACAGTGAATTATGCGTACCACAAAAAAACTAAACTTCAGGGAAGGGCCTGAGTTCTGAGTCTTGTTTTTCCCCGAACGGTTAATTTTGAAGCAAAAATCAAAGCATCAGTCAGTGCTGGTCAGCTAATGGTTCTGACACTGTATTTGTTTGAAACATGCTGAGAGCAAAGGCAGCATGTAACGAAAGGTATGCGCTGTTTTGAAGTGAACACATTAAAAATTGCACATAAAAACGAGGAGATCTACAGTGCTAGGTCAGAGCACTGAGCTAATGAACACGTTAAGCGAAAGGGAGATCACTCTTGTCTGTTGCTATTCCCTTCATGCCATCATGGTGTTACATCAAAGACTGAGAGTATACATTTAGACGAGAATAATACAACCCTGTTCTGCTCTTAGTGAATATTATGAGTTCACCTGCTGTTTCCTTAAGAATGAGAATCCTTTCGTTTGATTTTATACCATTATCACCAAGACCTTCTGTCTTATTTCTTTGATTGACAGGTGCCTGATCGATTCTTGGAAGTGGCTGAACTCACCTTGCATGAATTTTACAATGCCATCTCCCTGAGCAAAGATTCAGACCCATCGTGGAAAAAATCCATTTACAAAATCATCTGTAAACTGGACAGTGAAGTTCCCGAAGAGTTCAAGTCTCCTTCATATTTGTAAATAGATTTACAAGGTACAGCTAATTGCAGACCTAAAAGAGGTTTCTAACCAAGGAAAGTTTATAATTTTATCACCATGTCTGATATCTGCTGTGAAAATGAATGCTTTTGGAGATTCAGTAGCCATTTTTGCACCGTGTTCTTTCTTGATACAGGGTATCAAATGTAATATAGCTTTCTTTTCATTTTTTGCATGAATTACACTTTAATTTTATACAGTGAGGAACTTTTTTGTCAAGTTATGCAGTTTTGTCTGAAGAAATGTATCTTTTTTTTGTCTTCTGCCATTCTGTAAATTGGAAGCTTGGGTTTATCTTATATAAAAGACCATGATATAACTTGGAACTTTCATCTCGTGAAGAAAAAACAAATGTCTGTTACACATTAAAAATATGTCTAAAGATATGTTACTTCCCTGTAGTGGTGTGGTATGGAATGTTATGACAATTTAATGATTCAAAGTATAGTAGTTTTGAATTATACCTCATATACCTAATAAAAATAATACTAAAATACACACACACACACACACACACACACACACACACACACACACACACACACACACACACACACACACACACAC
>JAQLOM010000005.1:6134242-6144825 GCA_030068315.1 Chrysichthys thysi
CGCCTCTCACCCGATGTCAGCTGGGATTGGTGCCAGCTTCCCCCCGTGACCCTGAACAGGATTAAGCGGCAGAAGACGAATAAAGAATAATAAAGGAAAGATGGCGAACAAGGCATGGTGTGCTCTTAGAAGAACGTACTGAACAGCAGGGTGACGTTTATTCTTTTCCACCAACAGCACGACTCAAAGTGCTGCTCCTCTGAGACCACAGCAATTTACTAATGATTACACCATTAATTCATTAATTTTAGAAAGACAACAAATTGTAATCCATTTATAGTTACATAATCAAGATACAGCAGCTCTAATCAGTTGTTTCCTCACCAGCCTGTCTTTTGTAGACGCTCTAAAGCTCTCCGTCTTGAAGACTTTCACACGGCTGAAAATTTCGAGCCTTACCCTGACCGTTACATATCTCCTTCCAGAAGATGCTAAAGAAAGATCTTCTCACAGAAACCACATCACCAATTACACCTGGATGGACATGACATATCCACCAAGTCCCTGTGCAAATTGTCTCTGTAGAAAATATCAGAATACGTGCATTAATATAAATCTATAAAACAGATTTGCCTTGCAGCTGGAGCTACCATCAGCACTGCGGCTGCTGCTGATGACGAATCAACACCATGAGACCACTCAGAACTAAGAATTCAACACCGTTGCAGAGTATGCTACAGATACTCCTGTCATGTCCGCGTAACCTTTGAAAACTTGCTAGATAAATATAACACACAACTTGTTATTGCGGAACTATTCTCGCCCCGGGTAACCAGGTCAAGTATCCGGCGGCCTCGCCTCGCTCTTTCAAAGCCACCTGTTCCTCGGCCGATCAGAAGAACGTGCTGTCATATTACACACGGAACCAAAAGGCCCTGATGGAGCCACACACACTGCCTACCATGTCATTTCAACCAATCAACAAGTCTGCAGTCGAACAACTGTCTGGACAGCCTCCATCACCCAGCACACACACACACTTTGCTCCGGAGAGGCTCAGCTGCTGCGGCGACTGTCTCGTCTGGTTAAACGCACACGATTGTGACTGAAAGGCAGAAGACGGCAGAGCGAGGCCACGGCTCCAGAGCCGTTTCCCTTCAGCAGCTCATGAACGCCTCCCCAAAGCTCGTCTCTCTCTCCGTCTCTCTCTCTCTCTCTTTCTTCATGTCTGGCAGGTTTGTAATGGAGATAATTGTACAATAAAAGCTATTCTCTAAATCATTTCCCCTCTGTCCATACAAGATTGATCATGGAACTGATTCTTCCGACCACCGTAATTTTCATATTTAATGAGCGTGACTCCAAAACTATTACACTAATTAGTCAAATCTCACATATCGTTAATGATGCTCGCAGTAATTAATATTGTATTTAATTAAAAAATGACCCATTTCAGTGGCTCGCACAGCTTCACTGGCTGACTAGCTTGCCTGGGGGTGTAGTGTGTGTGTGTGTGTGTGTGTGTGTGTGTGTGTGCGCGTGCACTGAATGGGGAGGGGAAGCTGGAAGAGAAGATGATGATGAATGAGGTGGGATTTAGGGGTAAGCTATGTTACTTTCTTAATTTCTTACATTGCCTTTCTGAATCCCAGTCCCATTTTTATTTTTCATATTTTTAGTCTTTATTTTAATGAATTATATTAACAGTAATATAAATGTCCTATTTTGCTACAGAGACATAAAATCCTTATAATCGTGTTAACCCAAGACAGTTAAGCGACCTGTGGTTATGATGTGAACCTGTGCTGTTTTTGCATGTACCTGAGAGACATGTGTGTGTGTGTGTGTGAGTGTGTGTGTGTGTGTGTGTGTTTACTTGGAGATGCCGCACCGATGCTCCATCACAGCCTAAGCAGTTGGGCCGCCTGATTAATGGGACTCCCCCCTCGCTTCCACAGTGCACAGACTGGAAAATCTCCAGTTTACACAAGAATTGCCTGAAAAATGAGATCTGTGACTACATTCTTTTCATTAGCAGCGTTCGACAGCGCGGCACTCAGGAGAGAGAGGCGGCCTCCTAATGCTTCACTGTGCCACAGCCTCAACAGCTGTTAACAGCTCTCCTGATTACCACCCACATTCATGTCACAAACAAACCCACTCATTACATTTAGACAACAATTAGAGAGAGGAAAACAAAGTTGGTAAACTTGAGGCGCTCTAGGCAGGGTGGGAAAGAGGAGAGAGAGAGAGAGAGAGAGAGAGAGAGAGAGAGAGAGAGAAAATATGTGTGTCTGTGAGAGAGAAGGAGCATGAGAAAGAGGTGGAGCGGATTGAGATGGAAAAAAAATTAATAAACATAAACGTTCCATAATTATGATGCCAGCTGTATATCCCTGTGAGGAAATGCGTCACGTTCCAGGAGGAATATCAGAATTATGGCAGTCCCCCACCCACCCAGATTTCAGTGGAAGTGGGATTTTTGGGCTCAATATGAGTTAAAAACTGTAAATAATAATCTTCGTAAAAATTTCATTTCTGTGAAATTTAAAAACAACACTTTCCTCACTGGGTAATGAAACAGACAACAATCTATTTTTTTTTCAGATTCGTAATCTGCATCCTCAACTCTATCTGACTGCATACTGTACGTTATTTTTCTCTATCACTTAAGGTTCCTGAGTAGACATTTAACGGTTTTTTAAAATTTTGAAATTTATTTTTGCATAAAATGCATTGTCATCGGAGTAGAACATGTCTACCAAGTTTCAAGTTGATAGATTAACGGGAAGTGGGTTAAAAATTGATTACAAAATTTGTACCAGACAAATAGACAGAAACAGTGAGTGAAGTAAAGTGTTGTAAAAAAAAAAAAAAAAAAAAGTACAAATATGCACCGTGTTTTGCGTTTAAATACTTGTATTTGCACAGCAAGAAAGGCACTACATAAAGAAAAATTATCATTATTATAAATTATAATAAAAAATATTTCTCTTCCTACTACTACTACTATTATTGTTACCGAGGCCCAGTTGGATAAGCCTATAAATAAAAGTACCCAAAACAGTGCTAGTCCCATTGGTACCAGTGCAATTGTACACAATTGTATAAAACCTGAAGATATTCATGCTGTTATTAGGTTTCTTATGAATGAACTTTTCATACAACTGTCAATATCAGGTTATAAGACATCATACACACCATCCCTTATGTAGAGGAGGATTTCACCATGTTATGTGCTAAAACCTCACATTGAACTCAAGAACACAAAACATCATGTGAACAATGTGTGATTGTGTGAAAATATATTCATCACAGGAGAAAATCCCATCTGAAAACTAAAAACACAACGACCTGTAGGTAAAGTCAAGTATATGTGAAAAAAATGAACATATAAAGGGTCTAAAACCACGTCTGAAGTTTGTGACTTTTTTCCTAAGCCATATGTTTTATTCCCTACTACAAGAGAGAACGAGAACTTCAGCTTTATTTTTTTTTAGAGGATTGTTTGTCTGGATTGTTGTAGAGTATTTAAGTTTACCCAAAAATGATCATACAGAATGTTCAAAAACTGGTAACGTTAGGTCACAATATTTGATCATGGAGTACTAACATTTTAACCCTTTATAGGGGACATTTATTTAGGACGAGAGAACTCCACGCGGTCCAAAGACCTCATAGAGAGGCATTTTGGATGTGTGACGAAGTTACCAAATATGGCTCTTCTCCTGATAAACGGTACCGAATGAAAAAAGTACAAAAATACTAACACGTGGTTGCATAACGGAACCCCTCCTGCCTCCTTGTGGTAACCCTCTAGAGGTAGACACTGGTGCTGTTGGACCTATTCCTTTATCTAAAGAAGATTTAGCTCTTGTTTAAAGCCTTGGCTGCATCAGCATGGTGTGCCATGATGCCTGAGAAATAGTGTGTGTGGATGGAATACCCAGGGCACCTCATATTATCTTTATTTATGTCCTCGCCAGCAGAACCAAGGGTGCAGGCGCTCTGTGTGTGTGTGTGTGTGAGTGCGATGCGCTCAACAATGTAATTGGGGTGATGAAAAATTATCGTGATTGGGGTAGCATACCCGCTCCCCCTCCCTCTCGCCGTTTTCTCGCCCCCTCCTCATTCATACTCGGCGCTCCCCCTCCTCGGCCCCCTGGACCAGCAATAAGATCTCAGGGCCCATCTGTCACCATCTAATATGACAAAGTTTTTATCGCGTGTATTAAGGCGGCCAGATTAAAAAGTAAATATGGCAATCTCGCTAGGGCCCCTTTGGCTGGCAGGTTATGGCGCATTTCACGGTGGCCTGAGCAGCTCATCAGTGGCCCGCCGCCTGCGGCCCCCCTGGCAGGCGAAACAAACAGGACCCAAGGGAGGAGAGGGGGAGCACACACACCGGGGGGAACGGGGTTAAGGAGATGTTAAAGGATACCATTAATGTTATATGTCTTCCTCCCCCTGAGGCAGGAGCAGCAGTGAAGCTGTACTTTTTTTTTTCTTTCTTCTCTTTCTACAGTGCTTCTTTTAGGTTGTCTTTTACTATTACTTGGCTACGATTGACAAAAAAACAGCTTTTAAATTTTCTTTCACAGCTTCTCTCTCTCTCTCTGCTTCATTGAAGAGTGCAAGGTTTATTGGTTAGGTTTGTGCTACGACTGCATTGAACCAGCATGCTTCTATGAGCAGCTATAGTCAATCTCTGCAATCAACATACTGGTTCATCAGAGAGTAACTGCATTTCACATTTTGCTGGGCTTTGAGAATCATATTACTCAGGTTAGAGCTTCACCTGTCCTCCTGTCCCACAGCAGGCTTCTTTTCTCCTCCATTTCCTTTCTGCTTAGTGGATCCAATCAAAGCTCTCCGGCTCCATCTGTGCTGTAGGAGGTACCTGAGCATCTCCTGATGAACTTGTGGCAGATGGGGAAACGAATGGAGAGTGGATGGCTGTAATGGCTCATTGGGGTTTCTATGAGGAGATATTAGCACATGTGTTCCACACGTCTGTATTCGCACCTCAGAGTGAAATTCATCATGTATATAGACAAACCTATGCAGATGGAGATGCACATGCCTTTAGCTGGAAGTCAGACGAGTGGCATGGAGGAACTATTACATTTCCAACAAGCAACACTAAATGCATGGCCATAAAATCCCAGTTTAAGAAAAAGAAACTGCACAGAAATGTTCGAGATATTAAGCACGCCGGAGGCTCCATAGTCAAAGCGAAACATACGTCAGCAAAGCTGAAAACATTCCAGTTGCACACTGAAAGGAGAATAAGAGAAATGTGCACTTAAAATGAGCTGGCACAAGCCCTACATCAGTCCTGTATCAGTGCCAAGGGATAAGTAAACAGTTCACCATCGTCGTGGCGAGTTCCTGTCATTTGAGAGGTGTAAATAATAATCTCCATTACTTTTGGCAGCGCTACAGTACAGTGTTCAGCAAGCTGCTTCTCAGGGCCACTGGGGCTCCTCGGCGCTACGGTGTGGTGACAAGCTGCTGTGCTTGACAGGCCGCTATCTCCACAAGCCTCTAGTGGGAGAGGCTGAACATGTGTAGCTGTCTCCCTGCCTGACATTAGAGGGGTGGCTAATGGAAAAGATTCCACAGCTCCCCCATTCTCAATTAGCTCAGTAGGAGCCTGAGTGTGACAGACACGAGGCTGGACCAGGGCAGAGAGGAGCAGCCGGGCCAAGCCAGGTGACAGCACCAAACCCGAGCAGATGCCCAGGAAATGAGAACTGGGTCTCGAGCTGACCTGTCATTAAAAAAAAAAAAAAAAAAAAAAGACACAGACACTGAAATTATGAATACTGTGTTATGCATGACAAATTTGTTCTTTTTTTTTTTTTCAAATACAAGAGCATTATGTATGGGTGAAAAAAGAGATATGGAAGATAATAAACAAGAACAAATGGCACATGATGTCATTCAGCTCCTCTGTGTTTTCTTATTAAGCTGTTTACAGGAAAATATACGTATTGAGACATATAGTGGCAACGTTTTAATCAGAATTCCAACCCTGTTACAATTCTAAACTCAAATGGACATAATGTCACATTAAGTGTAAAAAATCATTTCTGTGGTATATGTAAAAGTGTAACATGTTAATATTTTGCCTTTTCATACATGTAGACTCAACAACCAATTTAACAGGAACGCCTGTACATCTGGTCATCATCCGATCGGTCGATCATGTGGCAGCTGTGCAGTGCATAAAGTCATGCAGATACAGGTCGAGAGTTTCACAGGAAACATTAGAATAGGGAATAAATTTCTCTCTCAGAAGACATATTTCCATCGCAGTTTCGCATAAAACAAACTATATTTTAAACATTTTTGGGCAAAACAATTACGAATGCTCTGCGTTTCCACTGAGTGATGTTATGCGATTAAAACCAGGTTTTCCCCTCTTGGGATAATTTCTCCTCTCATGATAGCTTTTACAGGGTGCGCTTTTTCAGAAAAGTAGCCTTTCCATTTATTCTTCAGGTCATCATGCAACTTAAATGCGAACATGTGTTTCGTTTCATTTTTCTGAAAAACTGTCTGGAAAACCTTCTCATATGAGAGTAAAAACTTTTTTTTTTTTTGCGAGATTTGAGAGTTCTGAAATTCATGTTTCCATTACTTGTTTTTTAGTTTGCAGTTATGTGGGCAGAAATGGCTTGCTGAAGCGAGAGGTCAGAGTAGAATGGCCAAGCTGGTTCAGGTTAACAGGAACCAGTTAAAATCACCACTCATTCCATGCAGAAAAGCATCTCAGAGTGCACAACACATCAAACCTTGAGGTGAAAGGCCTCGAGAGCAGAAGACCACATGGGGTTTCACTTCTATCAGCCAAGAGCAGGAATCTGAGGCTACAATGGCACAGGCTCATGTACCCTGGGCAGCTGAAGGTGAATGCGCATGTGTACAGGTACTCCTATCAAATTCTGAGCATGACCAAATATGAATGAAAAATACATTTATTTTACACCATTTCATTTAATACAATCTAATAATCTCCAGCTAAAGTGTATGAAAAGAGTAATCAAGAAACATCTACATCATATCAGTCTGAGAGATTACTTTACCCTTTGTGAGAGTGACAAATATTCTGTAATAGTATGTAGGGACACTCTTTGCTTTTACACCGGCCACCGAGGTTGGTGTTATTTTGTACCTTCTGAGCGGCGTTTGATTCTCCTACATGAATTATTCACCTTGATTCTTCTGGTTAGATTTGTTTAAACTCTGCCATACATTGCCTTCTTTTTATCAGGTTTGATATCAGATTTACAGTTGATGCCATTTTTCTGTTCATAAGAGTTTTTGGTTCACACATTCAGTTAAACCCACATGTAATTGAAGATAAACTGGAAAATAGAGAGAAAATGGTCATTTCCCCCCACGCTGAAAAACATAGGGGAGGCAAAATTTTGCACCTAAGTGTACGTGGGTTGATACAGCCATGCTTACGAGTGCTTCTTATAGGAAAGCTTTGATGGTATGCCTTCTGAAGAGTAGTACAGGAAGTTGTCTGATGTTTGCTGGTCCTGCACACAAAAGGCCACCTGCTGAGCTGAAAAGGTCACAGGGAAAAAAAAAAAAAACCACACACTTAGAGGTGAAATCAGCCAAAAGGAGAAGAAGAAAGGTCAAGTGTAGGATTCAAGTGAGTGTGCTATTAACTCTAGAAAATACACTGGATTTGTAGGGTAAGCGGGGAAAAAATCAATTCAAACTTGAATTATGAAGTTCTATTCTGTTCACACATAATAGAATGAGTGAAACGGACTGATCCTGTAAATTAGCACAGCGGATGTTCGATGTCAGTGAAAATAATGATCATGTGATTAAACTACAGGTATCCTACATACACACTCCACTATTCTTTCTAAACCAGATCAACTCCACTGAATGTTTCCTATATACACACCGACAGTGACAAATTAAAAGAAACGCAAACAAAGTAAGGTGTTAAGCCAACATGAGTCACCGCAACAGCTTCATTAAATCTTGGCATAAATTCTACAAGTCTCTGGGACTGAACTGTAGGCATGAACACTTTTTTTTTTTTTAAAGGCCACTATGTAGGATTTAGTTGGATCTGGAACAAAAATGGAATATAGTATTCATAAGTATGTTTTCGTTCATGTATTACTACCTGTAACGACACATCTTTGTGTTTTTGTTCACTTAGCTTTCTATACCTACATAGGGAGTGGGTCCACCTCTACAGAGCCGCTATGTTGTACTGCTGCACTAGCCCCGAAGCGACATACCTCCAGAGAGCGCTAAAACTGGAAGAAAGCACTGGAAAGAAGACCAAGAAAAAGAAAGTAGATGAATTAGTGTTTGCTGATTAGAAGTGTGCTACGGGCACCTGTCGGCCACTGTAAATGCTTGGAAAGGGAGGGGTGGGGGTGGGGGGGGGATCATTCAGTTGGTTGCAATTAACTGAATCCAACATAGTTGAACTTTAAAAGATATTCTCTCAAAACTGTTGCTTTAGTGATGGTTTTGAAGAACATTGCTCAAAAAGCTACCACATATCTTGAATTAGGTTAAGACCCAGCAATGGTAAAAGCTACAGCATATGAATCATGAAACATTTTCATGCTTATGATACCCTTCATGCCCTGTAGAGGGGGCATGGTCATCCGAGAAGAGACCACACCCATCTGGATAGAAATGCTCAGCTCAGCATTAAGTTGAGCAGTTGGAAATACAGTAGTCCCTTGTTTTTCGTGCGGGTTATGTTCTAAAACCCTCCCTCAAAAGATGAAAATCCACGATACACGGATGCCACCCCCAAATGCTTTTTTTTTTTTAATTGTTTAAGGCCTAAATTATGCTCCCATACTCTTTAAACACATTCTAGACAGTATGTATCTATTACACTAGACTAGCCTATGCTTTTTTTTCCTATCCTGTATAATACTGTAAAATCCCGGGGGAAATCCAATCAAAAAAAAAAAAAAAAGAGAGATATTCTAAATAAAAATCCTTGAATAGCCAGGGACGCGAAATGTGAACCATGATATAGCGGGGGAAGGGGGGGGGGTGTTACTATACTTTGAATTGATTTGGAGTGACATGTGCCTCTAAACATACCAAGAAAGTGGATTCAGACCTTTCCACCAAAATGCCTCTCCCAGTGTAACAGAGCCACTGGTTTTTACCTTCATTTGCCTCCCAATTTCTTGTAGAATAAAAAAATGTCAAATCAAAATGTCACAAGTGAAGTATACTAACGCAAAACCCATAAACACTGAGTAGATGTGTACTGACTGAATGATTCTTTATAACTTCTGCTAGGGCATTCACAGATAAAGGTAAATACACATTAATAGTACAGGGTTTAAGGGTAGCGAGTGTGGACGTAGGCGTACGTATCAGTGGCTTCTCCCCCAAGATTTAGCCATCAAAACAGCCTACATCAACATGAAGCGCAGTACACATCGTCTGAAATGAACTGTCATCCTGAATCCGCTGACTCAGGAGTTTCGCACTGCTCATGGAAGCCAGTGAAAATAATACAGCTTCTCTTTTTAATGGTTAATTGCTCTTTTGAATTCTACTGCGCACCACTTCCTCTCACCTTAAAATTCTGTTTGTCACTGACCACTAAAATAGCTGATTATTTGATACCCTTATTACTTGGCAATGCAAATATACACCACCATGTTGTCAGACAAGGTCAAGTGTAGCTGCCCCTCTTTCCTCTACTGCATGGCAATTAGGCAAGACCCAAGAGAGGACCAGGCTTGATTTTAGCAGCAGAGGAAAATGCCAGCATCTTCTCTGGTACATGTATCTTTTTTCTCACATGCTATCATGAGGGAATTGGAAGCTAGATTATCAGACATCTCCATAAATCAATGTGCTTCTTAAAGCACACACACAGACAAACTGCGCATTATACAGCCTCCTTTTCTGTTTACAAACATGCTACACCTGATTTAATTAACACTTCAATTAGCAGTAATTGCATACAAAACTCTGCTAATAAAGGGTGGAACCCAGCGGAAGAGGGCAAACATTCGGTAGTTTCTCATTATGTTGCACAGGGTAATGTTATTACAGAAGTGATAATTAGGTGTCATTAACTAACACACACACACACACACATGCACGTACAAACTGGGTTAACTGAAGCAACACAAACACTTTAGACAAAGTTCATGATTGCTATCGTTATGACGAGCCGTGCAAAATGTCACCTGTATTGCCATATATGTACACTTCTGTTTTATTTCAGGCAAACACACACTTGTGCTTTAATTATGCAGATACGTTTTCTGAACCTGGGAGAAACACAAACCTTCCAAGAAAATCTGGGCTAATGTTTAAAATTCATGTTGGAAAAAAAACAAGCTGCAGATGATGGTGTCTGAATTACGAATGGAATTTCAAAAAGTGGTAATTATGCTTTTGAATTATTATGATTATTATTTAAAAATTTATTATTATTATTATATTATTTAATCATAGGAATTATTCATCAAAGTTGGTTTAAAGTTTCAATTTCTCCTTCTCACTCTTGCTGATAGTTATACATATTCATCTTCTTCCGCTTAATCCTGTTCAGGGTCGCGGGGGGAAGCTGGCGCCAATCCCAGCAGACATCGGGTGAGAGGCAG
>JAQLOM010000005.1:6199163-6216572 GCA_030068315.1 Chrysichthys thysi
AATAGAGCTGGATGAGGAGAGAGAGAGAGAGAGAGAGAGAGAGAGAGAGAGAGAGAGAGAGAGAGAGAGAGAGAGAGCAGATATGTTTGACTCTATTACATTACCAGTGAAACCACAGCAGGGTATAGTAAGGTGAATGATGTACAGTTAACCTCTAGAGATTCCTGCTTTTAAAAAACATGTGGAAAAAGTGACAAGATCCAAAACCTCTATTTGTTCTCCAGAATATTTATAGTTCCTATAAAACTGCATCCTAGACATTTTCCAATGTGGCCTAATATTCATCAATCATTTAATTTACCTTTGAGGGCCAATTTCACTTAAAATAATCACATACACAACAAAGGACAGCTGAAACAAACTGCATTATTGTTTTACCAGAGGAACGAGCTGATTTCTGCTACTTATATGAATTATTTGATTCCCTAGAAACAGAAATCTGATTAGGATTGTCTTTCAATTTCCTGACACTGACAACCCACTAACCTAATTACCCACTGGTCCCTATGGTCCCTCCCTTCATAGCAAACACTGGGAAATCATTTGACGGTTGCTAAATCGCAGTAAAAATCTCATTTCTCCTAACTGAAACTTTAATTTCACTATGATAATCATGAAGATGAGCACTGCAGCAGACAGCAAAGAGTAAATTATAATTTACAAAGTAGATGATTACATTATTCATGACATCAGCGTCTAACATCTAACACACTGGACTCATGATGTGTTAAACAGAAATCTTTCTTTTTTTTTCTTTTTTTTTACATAACCTACATTAAATGCATTTAGTGATCTATCAAAGCACTCAGGTAACATATTTTGCATGTTCTAGTTTCTTCCTGTTCCCTTAAACGGCTTGTTTAGCGTCTGGCCCAATGTGAGTCCAGCCATGTTCATCTCTATGTCACATGTTAGTGTCAGCCATGGCAAAGCCAGTGTGAAGATTCCGAGGTACATGGGTGCCTGTTTTAATTAGAACAGTGCCCGCCATAATTAACAGATGCTGACAGGAATTAAAGCTTGGCACTAGCCAGTCTCTCTTACACTCAGAGAGGGTCAGGGTGAGAGAGTGAGTGAAAAAAGAGAGAGAGAGAAAGAGAGAGAGAGAGAGAGAGAGAGGGGGGGGGCGTCTCTAATGGAAAATTAGTGGCTTATCATAGGACTATCGTGATCTCACTGATACTTCTTAGAAGTAATAGTAGTGAAAGAAGGTACAGGCATCTGGGCACGTGACTGTCAATACTCCATTTTCAGTTGGTGTTTAGCCCAAAAAAAAAGAAACTGAAAAAAAAAATTATATTGATTAAAACATAATAGCCTCTCAGAGTATCATAAGTGAGCATAACTAATACGATTAAAACAGCTGATTAATATTGAATACCAAGTTCAATTGCTTCATTCTCAGGAGTAAATCTTACAAAATCGACTAAGTCCACTGTAAATGCAGTAACAAAAATTCAAAAAATAAAAACACTTTGTAGCTGAAAACAAACTTGGAAAGCTGTCATTCAAGAGCAGTGTAATAGAGGAAGTGATGAGGTAAACACTCTTGACACCAAAGATTATAACTGCAATGTCATAATGTGACTTTTGCCAATTCCCACTAGTTATCACGGCATAAAAACAGTACAGACAGCCAGGTCAGTGATGACATGCTAAAATGCAAATGAGGAATTGAGCATGTCACACTCTTTTCTTGTTCTTCAAGCATTGCTTCACTCAGATGATACTACAGACATAGCAGTTGTAAGCTTAATCAACCAACACATGCATGTATATGTGTGTGCGCGCGCGTGTGTGTGTTATATAGCTCTGACCGCTGCTGCTGGTGCAGAGAAGATAGTGCTTGGCTTTTGGGTGTCAGTTCTTCAAAGCAAGCAGGGTGCCAGTGGAGAGAAGAAGGGCTCAGGGCCAAAGAGTTTGGCATTTGCATGGGGATTATCCCCGTGCTTGGGGCCGGACAAGGGCCAGCTGACCCCAGGCTCCTCTTTCTTACAAAAACAATAATAATCCCCCTTCAAGCACGGCCCCTACAAAAGGGCCTGTCCCCACTCACTTTGTGTGGGCCGGACCGAGAAGGCCAGTGAGGGTTGGTGGGGAACCTTATTTTTGGGTCTATCACCTGTTCTGGGTGCCTGCCCCCTGGGAGAGGGGAAAGTGTCAGCATGGCTGGGATGGTTGGCAGTGCCAAGAGGAGCTTAAGGGGACTTGTTTTTAGCTGGGAAAAGCACAGGGCCATGTCCCAGGGCCAAACAAACCCTGCCTTTCATGGTTGCCGCCGCTAACCCCCTCATCAGCACTATTTCACACGGCCCCTGACTGGCAGCTCCTGATGCCTGCAAGCATGTCGTGGCATTCATTCTCATGAGTGATGATGAGAAGGAACTGGAGGTAACGGACAAGCTGACAGGCTGAAAGAATAACCACTGAATCCTGAAAGATGTAAGACGCAGCAGGTTCCCCACACTCTAGTAGATTACATGGCTTTTCACCAAATTGGAGGTGTGTTCTTCTACCAGTGCTTCAGATGTTTGAGAATATTTCCATTCAGGATGACTGATCATGTTTACATCTAACAGGTCTGTTTAACAATTAATGTACACTATGATCTTGACCAGAATCCATACAGTCTTCCTGCAAGCTGACAATCCTGTCAACCTGGAATCTTCTGGAATTACAAACTATGATGCACAAAGGCAGCACAAACTCACAAATTCAGTCATTACTCATTCAAATGCTTATGAAAATGCTTGTGATGACCACTAAAACCTGTTTGATTTTGCATAAGGATTGGAAGGAAACAAGCATTTTAAAATGGAAAAAGATCATACAAATAATTGAAGTTGATGTACCAATCACCAGCTGGGTGGATGAGGTCATGGGCTGCCAGTGACCTGAAGTACCCATTGAAGACTATTAGCCACTCTTGAGCACCCATTTGAATCCCAAAATGAGAAAACTGATACTCTGTGGCTTAGTGGCCATCACAGGCAGGCACAAATAAGAACCACAAGACCACAACTGCACCATTTGGGGACAGTGGCTATCTCATCGCACAGCACAATTTTCCTGCTCTCTAAATTCCTGTGTATGTTCGTTGATTATTCTCTACTGAATTTAAGAGTGCCAGTGTTTTGTCTCTCCAGGGCGTCCACGAGTGTATGTGAATCATGCAGGGCTTGCTTTGAGTTGTGGTTGGGCAGTCATTCATATGTCTGTCTTCCACTAGAGATGATATACAATGTTTAAGACCTCATGAAGAAGTGGGCCGCCGTGCCGGCTCCCTCCCAACCCTCTCTGGTGGAAAACATGTGTTATCGCCTGCTGTAATCCTCTCACCTGTTAGGCTGAGGAGCAGGCCAACTTCAGGGGAACTGGCAGCTAGACAGTTGACAGACTCATATACCTCTTTACTCTGGGGGGAATGAACTGCTGTGGGTGCTGGAAATCTTTTGCAAATAGATCTGCTCATTTAATTGAGACTACATACTTGCACAATTAAGGTAATTAGGAAATGCAACTTCAGTGTGAACTAGGGATGTAACCGAATAGATATGCATTATTTGGAACGAACAGAGAATGTTTTCTAAATGGATGCCAATACAGAAATGAATAAGAGGTCCACTATTAAGAAAGCCTCCCAGGTGCACAAGGCATTAAGTTGGGACTAGAGGTATGAATGTGGGAGCCACAGCAAAAATGTCATGGGAGCAGATTTTTTTGTTTTGTTTTGCTTTTTCACGCAGACTTGAGATTCTGATTTTAGAAATGAATATGATTCAGTTGACTATGCTAGAAACCCATATCTAACATGTCAGACAATTACTGTTGTGTCTACTGAAGAACAATCTCTATGCAAAGGTAAAGGCAGTGTAGTCCTGGACAAGACCCACAATGTTAAAAAAAAATGTCAAAAAAGGAACAACACCTCCTAGGTTTTCTTGTGGGCTTCAGTATGGTAGTATCTTCCATCTGTACTCCTCTCAAAGGTACACAAGCTGCTCTGTTACTACATCCATCCACACACCCAAGCAGTAGTTTGCTCCAGCCCCTTTCCTGACAATCCAGACCTCACCCAGCAATTTGTGGTAAAAGTAGATACTTCTAAAACAGAAGACTGTTAAGTGCAGGTGTATGCTTATATTTACTGTGCTTACTGACCCTTACCAGATCAGTGCTCCTGCGATGGATAAGTGGTAACATCTGCTAACAGTTTGCCACTGGTCGGCCAGGACAATCATCACCAGGAACTGCAAATTATCCACCTACATAAGGCTTACCACTGACTTAGTTTATGATGAACCAAGTACTCTTCTTAATCCTCAGAAGAATTAATGCTACTATGTACTATGCAGTTCTCCTGAGTCCTTTTAGGCTTTTCGTTCATGCTCCACCTGATGAGGCAAGCCCCCTTTGCAGTTCTGCCAAGTAGGCTGGACACTGAGGATTCTCCTGCATACATCTTCTTTAACTCTTAGAATAGCTGCTGAATCCAGTATCTGTGTCCTGGGAGATTTGCGGTATTGGGTAGCCATCTTACGCACTGGCCGCAGACATTCAGGACGCTGCTCTAGTGTCAGTGTATCTCTGAGATCATCAAACAGACCTGCCTGTTTCTCAGCCATGGGTCACCATGTGGCTGGGGAAAACTATCCCCACATCAGTGCTTGGCTTCCTGAACCTCTGTATGTGCATCACTTAGCTTTTTTTCCTCCTGTGTATGTATCGTTTAATTGTTGGAGTTTATTTCCTAAAGAAACTAAATTCTGCTTACATGTACACTCTTTTTTAAACACGTTCAATATTTTCTACTGCAAATATCACACTCCATGTATGGATAAGAGGCATGTATGGATCTGCTAGTCAGTTAAAGGACTGTAGCCATTGGATTACAGCAGTGTAATCTCTCAATAGTATCTTTTCCTATCATCTCAGCTCTGATCCTCATCCATTGATCAGAGGGAAAAAAAATTTAGTCCTTGACATTTGAGTAGATCTATCGATCACTTCCTCATTTTTTTTTTTTTTACAGACGGGAGGAAATGAAGCAATTTCACAGGAGTTTCAAGCCAACTTCTGTTGCATGTCTCGAACATCCACTGCATTACACTGTCTAACCACGCACCAAAACACAACCAAATATGGTTATATCATATGATTACATGACTATACTTTTAAAAAAGGGTAGATGCTTTAATGTTTAAAGATATAAGGCAAACAGAAGATCAAGTGGTGCATGGAAACTTGGAATCTTTCATAAATTTCCATTTATCCACACCTATGAAAATTCCTGGAATCTCAGAGGCTTAGAGACAATATAAAACAATTAAGTGCCACAAGTATCTACAAGCGATACAGTTATAATTAGGCTTGATAGTGTTCATTCACTGCATGACCTTTCCACTTCTAACCTCCTAAAAGAGCCCGGACTAGAGGTAGCCTTCTCCTCAGCAGTTACCAAGCGACAGGAAGAGTTTCAGAGAGATGGACACGGGTCTCTGTTTTGTTCTTGTCTCCTTGAAATGCCTGATTGATTTCGCGCTCACGTAGCTTAGTCAGGAAGACAGACGCACGACCTTGCATTGAGGAGAGATACCAAATGCACAGTAAGATGCCTTTCACGTCTTCATATTCATTTGCAAAATGTATTTACTTATTTTGATAGTGTTTGGAAATTATAGGTGAAGGTGAGACTGTGGGTACACACGGCCTGGCTTGGCACTGACATGGATGGAGCTTAAGAGCTCTGTGTTAAGTGCTACAAGTTACTTGTTCATAAGTAATAAGGGGTATGCTGAGGACAGAAGTGGAGTCACATTGAAGAAGGATGTAGGTATCAGCAAGCAGAATGAGTAAGGACAGGAGATATGCCCTTTTTTAAATAATAGAGGACTAGAGGAAAATTAGAGAAGGTGTGCCGTGTTGACCACATGGCACTGCTCTCTGGCACAGCATCTATCCTGTATAAATCATCCACCTAAAAAGCTCCCATTAACTCATGTGGTAATGTCTGACATATTTAGACATCTAGGTTCTGTAAGCAATAAACTATTCTGAGTACTGTATGGGGTGCATTTATAGAAACTCTTATTGAGAAAATTCCTGGGGCAAAAATAGTCTAAACAACAGAGATGAAACAGGATGATATCATATGTTTGTTCGCTCTTTCATTCATATGCAATGGGGAACCAACAATTCTAATTTATAGCAACTGTGAAATATAAGAGAAAGAAGGAATGTAATATGGAAGGGGAAGAATACAGTTTCCATCACTTCTACAATCGTAATTTCCTAGTGTAAGAACTATGTGAATTCTTTATGATTTTCTCTCTGTGAATTATCCACTGCTAGAGCAAAAATGTCTGCTCGTCATTCCATACTACCGGCCGCCTACTGTTGTGTGGTACATGACTACGGCCGTGTGGTCGACTGGTTCTGGTTTAAGCTAAGCTTCATTTTTTGCACTGACACTGGTGATTCATTTATGACCATCTCTCCCTATTTTCTAGTCTCTTATTCCTCTAGATAATATATTTCCATTAATTTTTCATCAGCTAGTAATGCGATTACTCCCTCATTCTCTCTCTCTCTTGCTCTCCCTCCCTCTATCTCAACATGCAGTTGAGAGATTTCGTTACCTCACTTAGGTCCATATAGATTGCTCTCTGCTGCTTTGAGGAAGAGCCATTTACAGACACTAAATGGATGGATTGGGTGTATTACACCACCACAACGGATACTCTATTCATCTGTTCTCNNNACACACACACACACACACACACACACAGACACAGAGACCGACCCACACACACACACTCATCTTGCATTTCATTAATGTTAAGACAATATATATGTTTAGTTCAGCAAAATATATTACTGAAGCTGTGCATGATCTCTGCAGTAATGATCACTTCTGTTTTCCAATTAAAAGAAATTCTACTTTATTTATTTAAAAAAATACATGTTGCTGGTGAGGCTCAGACAAACTAGCAAACACAAGACCTCCAGAGAGCTGTAGTGGGTGGAGGAAGAGAGAAACCTGTCCAAGATAAAAAAAAAAATAAAAAAATCCATGACCAGCATGTTTAATTGTCACTGAATTCCCAAGTGGCATGACTTTAAAAAAGCATCCACAGGAAGGGAGCTGAGATGTTCGGAAAACATTTAGCAGATCAATATGCCGGGGAGAGCTGAGAGCGGCTGGAGTGTGTGTTCAGGGACCGTGCCGAAGCCCTTCCAGTCGGAATACTGTTACACTTCTATTAGTCAGATGCAGGGATCGACCTATTCAGCATATTTCTGTCTCTCTGTCCAACAGGCGCATTATTTACTGCTCCGTGGCTGGGACATAGGGGGCGGACAGCTGGACCATGCCAACAGGGCCCTTAAACTCTGTTCTGGCTTGGCATTAGCCCATTGGCAAATCAGTCAACCACTTTTTTTACACCAGCATCATAACTGTGTCTTGCTCTGTGTCGGCAAATTCTCATGACAGCGGTTTTAAATGCCAGCATGTTGCATTATTAAGGGAAATTTAGATACTAAGGTTTGTTACCAGAGGGTTGGTAAAGCTGTTAAAGGGATAACTTTAAGCTTCTATTAATGTCATAACAGTGACTAAAAGAAGCATTCGTACTACCTAGGATTATGCTGATTTGGAATTCCAAAATGTTATGACTAGGACCGAGCATAATATTATATGATACACTTCTACTCATTCACGCAGCCTGCACATGGGTTAATCAGGAAAATGTCTGTCAGATGGACAGGAGAAAAAACTGGAACATGATCTTGAGGTACAAATGTCTAAGAAGCTCTTTACCTTCCTTTAGCATGCCGACTTTCAAACACTTCATGAAGCGGCAGGCTTGACAGGACTTGCGTCTTCGCTTCGTGATCTCACACTCGTTGGTGGCTGGACAGCTGTACTCTATGTTACCTGAGCAGAAGAAGAGGTAATGAAATATCAGATCTGTCTCCTTTTATACCTGCTTTTCTTGGAGTTCACATAAATACAAGCTTAATGTCGAACAATTCTTGGGAACAGCATTGGCTAGTACGGCATTGGGATGTAACTATTCGGACATTCCGTCAATATATTCATCAGGTCAGATACTGTTCATCATTCATAATTCATAGATAAATCTGTAGAATGATCTCTTATTTTCTTCACTAAATTGATTTGGTCATAAGAGATGGCAGAAAGCAGAGAGAAGAACATGGAGGTAAGCAGAAAAGCCAAATCAAACGACGCATTAGAACAAACCCACTGACCTACCACAGACCTTCACAAGTTCGCTTTGACAAGAACTGAAAACACACTGTCACTGGTCTGTGTTTGGTTCATCTTGGTCACTCTGATTTTGTTCCATATATATATATATATAAACTAGTTTAATAGCTTATATACAACCACAAGACTTGTTTGTACTTCATGTCCAAAAAAGACTCTCTAACTCTAACCCTCTGGACTGAACCTACACACTGCAGTAACATCAGAAAAGATGATGAAAGTTTTTCATGTCCTTTAAATATCTTTGTGAGCAGAAGAGAACAGTGTAGCAAACGCACTCTCCAAACCCCTCCACCCAGCATCAACCAGAACCGGGCTTGTACGCACCATCCTAATGTTCCACCAAATCTAAACTTGCTCTCACTGTGGCAACCCCCCCTTCACTATTTACATATAGTGTGTCTACTGCACTGATGCATTATTCAAGTGAAGTACTTCAGCGCTTGATACAAATGAATAGGGGTTTCATTGGTACACAATAAAAGAGCTGTTTCTGCTGTATTGTACGACTAACAATAGCTAGAGTGCTTGATATACGATCCCATCTACGTGTGTCCATGTAGGTACATTTAACTAGAGGGAGGCATTTCAATTAGGATGTGTATGGATAATGGCAAGGAAGAGCTCTGAATGCAGAATAACAGTCTGTTATAAATGGCGGAATGATACGAAAGCACACCTACAATACCACAATGTGCATGTTTCGAATATCTTCGTAAAAATCCATATGAACTGCATGTGGTCACCATGTAAATCTCGAGTTTTTACATGATTAAGGCTGACAGTTATATTTAAGACCTGCACAACTTTCATACATTATCATACTCTAAACTTACTGAATTTGCTTCTTGGATTAAAAAAATAAATAAATAAATTACATTAGATGTAACACAGTATATTCAGCTGATTGCACCACATTTACATTCATTTCCTTCAGCTTGGGCTCTATTTTTCCATGTAGGAATACCGTTGCTTTACACAACCAGTGTTTCCTCTGCGTCCCTCCATTTCCCATTCCCAGCTCGAGCAATTATGTTAACATTATTACACAGATCAAGTGGAATGTCCCTAGATATATTAAATAATTAGAAATTCCACCTCTTATCTGGGTTATACAAATCAGTATGCAAATTCCACAGATCTCTTTGGGTTTGGGAGTAAATAAAGGTGTGAAAATTAGTGTGATGAAGTTAGATTGCTCCTCTTCCTGTTTTTCCCTTTTGTTGATGTGAAAAACAAAACAGTTCTAATCAAATATATTTCCGATGTCATTCTTCTGTAGCTGAGGATTGGTAGATGCTTTCAACGCATCTGTGTCCACATTAGTTTTATTTCCATTAACAGTTTTGAGAAAATAATATAATCAGGTGTACTCTATTTAAAATTCTGTGCCATATTTACAACTTTGTGGGGTACAGTCTCAGCTTTTTCTATCTACATTAAGTAAATGAAGTCAAAAGTCTCTTCAATCTTTGCGACCTGCAAACATCCTTTCTACAACACCAGACTTAAATGTTGCATGAAAAATTGCATTTTCTATTGTTTTGCATCAGTTCCTTATTGGTGAATGCATCTTGTGTTTCACTGTTGGTAAATGGAGCCTGTATTCTGGCTGCCTGACTGGCACAATTTATCAGCACAGCAGGAAGTCCTGCGAGTCCCTAAGGATGTCCAGCTTGCTCCAGTTTACCTGTTACATCCATGGACTCACCAACCGCAGCTCTACTAAAGTAGATTACTAGTCCATTAAAATCCATTAAAAAGGGTAAGTCAATGCATGTCCAGTAAAGAAACAGAGCTCAAGATCTGAACTCAATATTAATGTTTTCTACAGAGTAAAAAATGGGTTTCTTCCCAAACACTTGTTAGAGATACAGGGAGCTCCATAAGAATGAAGGAAACAATGAAGCAAGTTTAGTGTTTAGAATCTAGTCAGGCATTTGAGCTAAAATAAGGAGTCAATATAAGACTTTTTTTATACATCCAATATTTTCAGTTGATCTGGTTTCATATTAAGTGTTATTTTATTAAGCATAAAAATAACTGGAGTGGAAAAAAAAGATTTGAAGCAAGGAGTTTTATCTTCTCAATATTTATCTGTCTCAATTTCTTTTATGGCTTTTCAGGACCTGTGCCAGGGCGTGGTGTGGGGCAGACGCGGGGCGAGTAAGTAAATTACAGTAAAATGGCAGGTATTTCTCATCAAAATCTAAACTGACTTTTACAGGCTTACTGTCAAGCTCGATTACTGGAGAGAAGAAAGAGTGGGCCAGTTGATATGGTTTAGTTTTCATCCTATACTTGTGTTTAAAGTGAGTTGGAAATTAGAAGTAGAAAATGTATGGTGTTTGATTGGTGGTTTGCACAAGGTGTTTTGGACAATGGGGGGGGGTCAAGGTGGCGGTGGTCGTGGATGGATGGTGATCAGAGGTGACGTTAATTTGGGGCTTGGCTCTGACTGATGTAACTATCTCAACGTGCAGGTTCAAAGGGGCTTTACAGTGGATGAATAGGTGACAGGAGATGGATTTGCTGTTCACCTTTGTGTTGAAAAGGTAAGGCCAGTGGAGTCTTTGTCTGTGGGGAGGTTGAGGGTTGGGATGAAGTGAACTGAAAAAGAAAGCTAAATGAAGCTAGGAAAGAGGGAGAACGAGGGAAATAAAGAATGAGAAGAAATTTCTGTTGAACTTCTGTTGACAGGGTATTCTTCCCTCAACGCGATAACACATGCTAGGAGATACCATCCTACATCAGTAATTAGACAAAAATACAGCAACTTGTTGCTAGATTATATTTCCTTTGACCTTTTTTCAGCCTGGTATTAAACTACACTGGTTTATAGAAAAGTGGCTCGGTTCAGGAAGGTGTACAAAGAGATAAAGCACATGAAATATGGAACAATAAAAAGTTTATTCTAGGTTTGGATATACAACATGTATCATGCCTTTACTCACAAGCAGAGTGATGTTTGGGGGGAAAAAGTGCACGACGTATTATTGTATATACTGAATATGCTCAGGTATGACTTCTGAATGCCTGTAGTTCACCTGCTATTCACTGTGAGGCTTTAGATCACTCTGCTTTAACAATACCGTCTTGGTGATAAAGAGGCGAAAGCAGCATGTGCAGCTGTGACAACTCATTTTTCAATAAGACTCGTGAATGTAGAGAAGGTATTACATGTTTGGCAGTAAAAAAGCCATTTTGCAGTGGCGTTAAGGCTGAATGGAATTGATTAAAATGACAAGGCAAATTAAACGCCACCTCTCCTGCTTTGTCCTCATTAAAGGGACGCTGGCTCACACTTACAACCCTCGTCAGCCTCATTATTTACTTAATTAATCACGTCTAATTCACATCACTTACCCTGTTTTTTTCCTTTAAGTGCTCTTTGTCTGCCCATTCTCTTTTCCACTCATCCTCTCAGCTGCCCTCAGTGCATCGCTTTTCTTTTTTACTTTCTTTCCCCCCAAAATCCTACCGTGTTCAGTCTGGGACCATGTCTGCTTATTATGCCATTAGCCCGCCTCTCTCCCGCTCTTTCAAAAGAGCAGCGGTGTCCCTCTCCAATCTAAAGAAAGTCTGCAGGTTTTTTTTCTTCTCATTCCTCTTTTTTTCATCCCTTCTTCCTTCCCCTTCACTGAAATTACCCAGCGACGCGTGCCTGCGTTTCTAATTGCGGCGGTCGTCCCCGGAGACAGCCCCCTCCCTTTGGCCTAATGAAAAGCCTCGGCCTTAATTACTCCTTCTGAACGCTGATTGTTATTGACAAAACTCCTGTGGCTCGGACAAACGGCACAAGATTAGGTCCATTACAGGCAGCCCTCCAAGAGAAAGAAAGGAGCAAAAGAGAGGGAGCGATCAAGAAGAAAATTTCAACTTGACATAGAGAAGAGGAATAAGCAGAGAGGTCTTTGACGTTTTCTTTCTTTTCTTTCATGGAACGCTCCTCTTCTTAATTGTTTAGGCCATCAGTCCACTTAAAACGACTAGTTCTTTCAAGGGTCTTTTTTTTTTTGTCTCTCCAGTTTAATAGCTTTTGTGTACCTCACTGTAGCAGGCTAAAAAGCCTGTTTCTAAATATGTGACTTGAGGGAAAATACTCATCTTTTGTCAATAGAGGAGATTGCTGTGGAAGTGAGTGCAAATAGAAGGATTTGGACAAAGGCAGCTGTTTGTCTGCAAAAAGGTACATAGACTGTTTAAAGCTGATAGGACCACTGGGCCAAATTCAACATCGCGGACAGAACGGAAATCAAACACCTGAATAAAAACTGAGACTTTTCCCATTTGTAAATGCACGCTGAATCTCTGTCGGCTATCTAACAGTGATATTTAGTACGCTAAAGCAGAACCGATATCCGCCTGTGTAATAAGGCCACTCAGCTCCTGGGATACGCATTAGCCTTACCATGCTGTTAAAAGTTTACAATGGCAGAGCAATGAGATCAGGCAGTAATTACGGGTAGTCATGCTTTATTCCTACTCCCTCTTTCTTTTCCTGATGCACACACACAGACACACACCTATGTGACTTCATCTGATTAATATCTGGGTCACAACACACTGACTGTACTGCCTGTGCCAAACCAGCGTGACCCCACTGCTGGCTGTTGGTACCTACACTGTGTGTATCAGCCAGCACACAGGCCATATATCTCAAATGATAGACAACGATAAAACAAAGTAATCCTCCATTAATAAAAGGTTTCACAGATAAACGCCATGTTTCAAATCACGTGCAAAATGCGACTCTGATTCATCCAGAATAATCAAATCAGCCAAAAATATTCAAAGTGGATTGACTGGATGAAGATTATGAATGAACATGCTTACCAAGGCTAGACAATACATACAAAACAGCACATTATTTTGATATTGCTGAACTTTGAGATTCTGACGTGCCTCGCAGAAAATAAAAATAAAACTGCTGTACCCGTGTGATGAGTCCATTTATCTAGGTTTTTTTTTTAATCGCTATAATTACATAATTTATTAAAAACCCCACTAAAGGTTCATCTGAACAATTTTTTTAAAATAAAATAATGTGGGTTATCAGTGTGTTTCTGTGGAAACTGTAGCCTTCCGCAATATTAGTATTATAATCTTGTGAAAACAAGGTGATGTCTATTGAGGATTTAGTTCTAACGCATTTCAAAGTTTTTACACCATACGCTATTTGAAGCAACGAAGGCTAGAAACTAATGAAAAATGTACTGTCTTTGATTTCCATTCATGTCCGGTCAGTGTGGTCATCTGATCATATATCAGCGTAATGATACACGCCTTGCAGACAAGCAAATGAATTGATTATGTTGATGGTGTCACCAGTGTTCCTAAATGAGACTATATCCAGTGTGTGTGTGTGTGTGTGTGTGTGTGTGTGTGTGTGTGTGTGTGTGTGATTGTGTGCATCACTGACTGAATGAAGTCGCTTCATTCAGAGATCTGAAATCTGCTTATTATTTTAAACAATAACAATGTTATTTTAAGACTCATGTAGCAGTAGCTCAGGATGAGTTTTGATCCTTATAGCATGTTACATGTATCAGTACCTTGTATGGTCCTTTTGAAGAAGGCTTTGCAGGCCTCGCAGGAGGCCACTCCGTAGTGGTAGCCAGAAGCAATGTCTCCGCATACCAGACACAGCCGTTTGGGGATGGAGTTCAGCATGTACTCGCACTTGATTGGGCCCGAGTCGTCAAGCAACGTGCTGGAGCAGTCGTCGTAGCGCTTGCGGCAGCCGCTGCCCGCTGCGCCGAGGGGTCCTGCCGGCGTGAACATGGGTGGAGAGTCGAGTCCGTTGGAGTGGCTGTGGATGGCGCTGCCGTAGCCACCACTGGCGTCTGAGTGTGCCCCGGGACTTGGGTGGCTGGCTGTGTCCACCAGTGAGGACGGACTGGACGGCTCTGTCTTTATGTATGAGCCACAGCTGGAGGGCAGGTGCCGCTCTTCAGCGGCCATCCTGTTCAACAGCCTGAGAAAAGAAAAGAATAAAAAAGAGGAAATTCAATATCCAGAATTGTAATATTCCAGATGACCTGTCCAGATCTACATATTAATAAAAACGTACACGGGACTTTACTGTCACAGGCATCACTAGAAAGTGATAAGGAGGTGTATTTCATTTTATATTACTCAAGCCTAAAAAGAAATGCACTTTTGTGAAATTGCAACAGAAAGAGATGCTTTCATGCAGCTTTGAAATGGACATATATTATGAATATTATGAAGAACATCAGTGTTTGTGTGTGTCCAAGCTTGTCCAGACATTTCCCTTTCAAAGAGACTTGCTGTCACAGTAATCTAATCATCGAGCTCGAATTCTGGGACAAACAACAGCATGCTTATACATTAAAGAAAAAGATGAGAAAAGAAAAAAAAAATCCACCCATATGGTAAGCATGCCAAAGAAGTCCAAGAGCTGAGGAGTGGAAAATTCAAACTGAGGGAGGAAGGAAACAGAAACAGAGGTCCAGGGTGTCTCTGAGCTTAAGAAAAGCGAAGTGCTGTTTAAACACATACAAATCCTGCATATTTACTAGTTAACTGATGAAAATAAATAAAGTGATCATCCACTCACTTTGTTGCACATGTATCACACACAGAAGTAAAAATATAAAAATCTCTTCATAATGAGAAAAGGGAGGATCTGCAATGGATTGCTCAAATGTTACTCACATGCCAGTATTAGGTGCAGACAGCGAGGTGAGAGGTCAGCATTTACTCACATTATCGAAATTGAGCTTCACTTAGCTTTATGCAAATCAAGTTGCTGGGGTTAGTTTCTGAGTGGCAGGCCCACACCCCCAAGCATTTTGTTTTAGTGTATTAGCATAATTAGCATACTGCTAACTAATGGCAAATATTGACACACGGGAGCTTACATGTCACTGTCAGGATTCCCCATCATCAGCAAAAGTGTTTCTCTCAGGCAATATATAAACAAAGAAAAATGCAAAGCTTTGAAGAAAAGAAAGCGAAGAGGAAATGAATGTGCTATAGGATAGAAGAGAAACCTATATCCCGTTTTCTGTCCCTTGGCTGTCACTCTCTCTCCTTGGCTGATTTAATTGTAAGTGTGGGTGACTCAAAGGTTCGAGGCCTGGGGTCATGGGGTCACCCTTACTTTCTCATCCTGGCTTCCCGTGGCTGCGGATACAGGGTCAACGTGGCAGATTAAATCATTGCTAGGCTTTTCTCTCTCTCGCACACCATGTATATTCATCACAGCCCCAGCTGCCGCCACCTCTGGAAATGCACAAAAAGGTTAACTGCTAAAATAAATAATAAAAAGCTGCCTCCTGTTAAAACCGTTGACCTTGCAGAATAAGGCCTTTGTCTAAGCACTCAAAAGCTTTTTTGGGGGACAATATAGAAAGCTTTATTTATTTATTTGATCAAAAACAAGCAAAAAAAAAAAAGGTTTACCACTAAAACCATAAACAATAAGTCATAAGACAATTTTTATTTTTGTTGTTTTTATGACAACTAATTGGCAAAGATATAAAACCTCAGCACATTTTTTTTAAATTCAACAACAGTACAAGAATTCTCAGCTGATAATGATTTAGCAGGTGTGTGTGTGTGTGTGTGTGTGTGTGTGTGTGTGTGTAGGTGTGATGGAGCACCTTTTTACACATTCACTAATAAAAGCTATATATTTAAAATGTCAGAATACATGACATTTCCATTTAGCCTTTATTTCTCAAATTCAGGGGGGGCCCAGTTCAAAGGCCGAGGGTTAGTGTGGAGGTGACACTTAACATAATTGCATAAGTGTTTTAACTCCCAGCACGGGGTTCATAATAAAAATATTGCTCTAGCTCAACACACCAGTCTCATGCAACCATCACGCCTTCTTAAATAATCAGAATCTTTGGCTGTTCACTTTTAAACTTGCTTCATGCTTTTTTCAGGAATGTTTCCTGAAAGATTATACCAACCTTAAAAAAGTCCAATGTTTATGTTTAAAGTTCCTGTGCTTCACCTCACCATGCTCGGAATGCCACGTCGAAGACCTTTTTCCCTCGTTTTTTCCTCCACCTCCCCCCTTTTGATCCCCTGTACCCCCATCAAAATTCATGCTGAGTGGTGGCCACAAAGGCATAATGTTCAGTTTGAAGCTAATCTGATTCCTTGAGGCGGTCCTAACAGAATTTTGGCTGCTGTAATGTCATTGTGCCGTGGCGGCGGCGCTGGAGATTAGCTGCTCTAATGATCCCGTGCCCTCTGTGTTCCTGTAGGCCACGGACGAATGCTGAGTCTCTCACACTCAGTGGCATCTTGTTTCTCTAACCTCACTGTGCCATGGCAATCCTAACACCTTTTACAGAAAAAAGCGCCCATGCAGGGCCGCTAGAACCACCTCGGCACAATTAATGCAGTTTATATAAATATTCGCAAACAGATTCTGAATGTATATATGTGCGCTCTGTACACAATTCCTACACAAACCAGTGAGGTGAGTGCAGCCTTCCAAGCTCTTTCTGTCTTTCTTTCTCTTATTCTCCCCCTCTCTCTCTCTCTCTCTCTCTCTCTCACACACACACACACACACACACACACACACACACACACACACACACACACACACACCACACACACACACAGTTAGAGCGGGAAGTCCTTTGCAGACAGGGCGCTATCAGATGGCTCTCTGAGGAGGCAGGGGGATCAGTCAGAGGACCCCAGGCGATGTGCCTGATAAGGGTCTGGCCTGGGAGCAGCCACTGGAGGAGGAACTCAATTAACTCCTGACAGGCACTCACACTCCTCTGGGCTTGCAGGCAACAGTCAAGCCTCGCGGGCAGCTGCCACACTGCCACGTTGCCCTTTTCCTCTGGAGGCAGCGTGTGGTGCAGAGAGCTCACACTGAGGCAAGGCAACATTTACAGCAGGGGCAAATTTACTAAACAGTGAGTGCAAAGCGATTGAATCAGTGAAACATATTTGACAATTACAACAATGTGCGGTTTGTGATTTAGTCATTGTGTCTGTGTGTGGACAATATTTACTTTCAGCACAAGACCATGCAAATGAAACAAGGCTTCTTGTTTTTTTTTTTTTTAGATGAAGTGCACTCTCTAGGGGCTGGGGGGGGGGGGGGCAAGTTA
>JAQLOM010000005.1:6250324-6261558 GCA_030068315.1 Chrysichthys thysi
ATAGATAGATAGATAGATAGATAGATAGATAGATAGATAGATAGATAGATAGATAGATAGATAGATAGATAAATGTATCCCTGATGAGCAAGCCAGTGGTGATGGTGGCAAGAAAAAACTCCCTGAGATGACATGAGGAAGAAACTTTGAGCCAAACCTAATGTAAAAGCGAACTCCTCCTCATCCTCATGTGAGTCTGGATGGTTGTTTGTCTTTGTGTTATCCCTGTGAAAGATCTGTGACCTGCCCAGGGTGGACACCACCTTTCGCTCAAAGTTAGCTGGGATTGGCTCTGTGACCCTTAATGAATAAATGGTATAGATATTGGATGCATGGATGGATGAATATAGTTCCATATATTTAAAACTCAGTGCCTTCACAGATCCATGCATGATTACTGATATAAGAGAAACGACCTCCCAGCTGAACATCTGTGGAAATTTCACTGACCTCCATCACACACTATTATCTTTCAGAGCACTGTTGAATTCTCAAATCTGATTGGTCAGAAACTCTGACAGTAGTCCTGGCTATAATGAAAACAGCAATTTCATATTAATGTGTTCATTCAAGTGTGTTAACTTGTCTGTAGTTACATGGATAGTAGATATGGCACAAAAACATATCATCTTTGATATACTGAGGCTGATCAAAGATGGTATGGAGATGTTAATTTTTAGAAGGAGTCTCCAGTGATAACCATTTGTAACAGTCAGTTTGAATTTATGGTTTCTCAGTAACGTGGCAAGATACATTTTTATGATTAATATCAGGAGAGAGAGAGAGAGAGAGAGAGAGAGAGAGAGAGAGAGAGAGAGAGAGAGAGAGAGAGAGAATGGCGATGGAATGACTGCAGCTGTTGTAACATGAATGATACTACAAACTAACTTGTTTCATGGACCTTCCACAACATTAAATGTAACTGTGAACTTTTTTTTTAAAGTATGATCTGTTGTTCTTTAATTCGCTTAAAAAATGTTAATGACTGGCAAATCGCTGTAGTCCAATAGCAGTAAAAGACTTCAGGAAGTGCTGCTGTTGATGATTTTTCTGTAACAGCATGCCCCATTGGGTTTTATTGCTTACATCACAAAGTCTCAGCTCATGCTGTCATTATTTTATGTATCCCACAATCTGCCAGAGTGCATGTCTGGTCAAATCAACCTGATTGCTCTTTCTCTTACCTGGTTCCTCAATCCAGTGAATTCCCATAGGCAGGGGCGATTAAACTAGAGCAAACATAAGTCACAAGTGCTACAGTGGCCTCATTCACAGTCCAGCAATCAGGATGAGGAATGACTGTTTTTGTACATTGTGTAATAAAACTCCCAGACTTTTTTTTTTTTTTTTACATAACATGCTTCCTCCCCATGCTAATGCCAGTTATTTCTAAACAGGATGATGATTAATTTGTACTCTGATCTTATCATGAAGTCACATTCCCTTCCGCAAGATACCATCTGACCGCCCAAACACCATTAAATGAAAAAGATTCGAATCATTTTTAACGTTTACATTTATCAAGCAATTTACGCCGATAGTGACTCATTAACTTCTTCTATATCTGTAATGATAAAGATAACACTGAGGAACTGCTCCTCTTGCTAAAACCCTGCTTGAATTCAACCTGTCTCCAGCTTTATATTAGTTTTTTTTTTTTTTTTATTTTTTTTATTTTACCCCAGGCCCCCCTCCCCTACGGGGACATTAACTCTTTCAGGAGTATAATTTTAATCGGATGCTTTTTGTTAAATGTTTAACTTAAATTGGAGCCCTCATAAATATTCCAAATCACTCGCCTAGTGTTTGATGAGGAAATGAGACTCCTACCCACTGAGATTCCCCAGGCTACGAGATGAAAAAGAGAAAAATTCCTACAACTTAACACTTAGAAGTAGTCGTTTGGGCCACATTCTGATGCAGAGAGCCTACTCAACACAGAAAGGGATGCCCGTGCACATAAATGATGATTGAATTTTTTTTTACATAGTGCCAGCACGCATTAGGCATTGACCAATTGAGACATCACTTTGAGCTTGGGAAAGAAAGAGTATACGAACATATTATATCCAGCTAATTGAGTGCACTTTAAATAAGTCTAACTCAACAGTGTAAAAGAAAAACATCTAGAAAGGTATTTATACTTTATATTATATTTAATACCTTATATTTATACCTTTTATTTTTCCCCTTCCATGTGACTGACTCTCTCTCTCTCTCTCTCTCTCTCTCTCTCTCTCTCTCTCCTATCAGTAACATGTGAAAATAAGTAAAACAACTCTTCCTCCCATCACTTCTCCCCCCTCCCTCCTTGTCTCTTTTCCGACTCCTCTCAGCAGACAAGCAGACAGGACCGTGAGTCTGTGCCATGTTCTGGGGTCGTGACCTCAGTGTGGCAACCACACCAGGAAGTCTCAGTTACACGCTGCAGGAAGCCTTCAGTCAGCAAGCCGGGAGATTGTGCCACCTCGCACTGCCCACACCATTTACATATGCAACGCTTTAGCAGCGTCTCTCAGCCTCGACAGCCGCCGCAGCCACATGGCCAGTCAGAATACAAATGTCACTCAGGGCACGAAGAGGGCAGACCAAGACATGTGGGGAAACTCTTAATGTCGTCCCGTGATGAGCTGAGAGGACTAACAGTGTAGTGAGTTTCCATCAGTGCTACATATGAGCTGAGGTGAGGCTTATCATGTAAATTACCTGCATGTATAAACCAAGCAAACACCAGCTGAAAGACAATATGAATCTACGCTCTGCAAAATTAACTGTTAATTAACCACTGGCCTTTTTTTTTTTTTTCCAATAATGAAATATCTACCCAATTGTCCACCACTGAAATACTGAATGAATTTCTTTTTTTTCTTTTCCTTTATTTTTTGTGAATGACACATTAAGAAGAGTATAAAATGTAAATTAGGCTCTCCGCTCTTTGTTCTTTAAGATTCTCCAGCAGTTTGCGTTTCCAATTGAATCCCAGGTTAAATTAACCTAGCTAACTATGAAAAGTAGCTTAGGCAACCTTTAGCATTCCAGTGTCAAGAAAGAAAACTACATAGTTATAATTCAAATTCATATCTACACAATTTTGGTATAAGACCCAGATTGACAGCTAATGCTAGTTAAACCCTTGAATACATACATCCTCCCTATCGTGTAGCTACGGTATGTTAGCTAGCTAGCTGGGACAACCAGGTATCCTGCCAGCATGATCAACATCAGCAAATGGTAATGATCTGATATCATATTGCCCTCCCTATGATGAAAAAGATTTTTTTCTCTTCCTGATGAAACACTGATATGAAGAGCTGGTAAGTATCTGCTCTTAGATGATTTGAGGAAGAAAAATCATTCAACAGGGAGAAGGGTTGTGTATGAGAGAACACAACGTTGGTGTGTTGCTCCCAGGTAAAGTGGAAATAGCAGTCCAGGGGAAAGTTACACAAGGATCACAGTTTACTTTTATCACCTTTGCTGAAGTACCATTTATTCTCTTCCACAAAAGGGGAGTAATTCAACCTCTAGTCACACTGTGGTGCACAGCAGGAAAGTCAGTCCACGTACCGAAGCTTAAAATCTGTCTCCTTCAAGCCATTGCAAAAATATATTACATTTCCATGGGCGTTTTTTTCATCCAATACCAAACAAGTCTATTATTATAACCAATATTTTGTCTCAGATAAATAATGTCTATGAGAATAACACCAGTTTACCAAGAAAGTGTTTTAATATATACAGTCGATCCTCTCATCTACGGACACCGCATTAACATATATCGGATGCAATGGACAAAATCTGCTGGTCTGAAGACATAATCCATTAGCCAGAATGTCCGGTACTAACATGTAAAAATCCCGGGTGTTGTGAACTGAGTCTAGCAGTTCAGCAATTGTCCGCTAGGCGGCCATGGAGTGCGTGGTACTAGTTGCTTACAAGTGTCAGTTGAGCTGTGGTCGTTGTGAAGCTGTACTTTTTTTACAGCGATTATGTGGTGTTTTTCACGTCAATGTTTTCTCAATGCACGTACCTATTTATGTTGGTCATTATGCTGCTTGTCATGTGTACAGTACTTGGGTAGCACTTTTCCTTGGATTTCCATTATCCCCCCCCCCCCACACACACACACACGCTAAAACACTTCACATCATCGGACTATTCAAGTCAACAGACAACCTCTCCCCCAATTAGTCCGTTAATGCGAGGATCAACTGTACATATACATGTATGCGAAAATATTCGAACGCTCCAAAATGGCTGACACCATAGCAGTGCACAGGTGATAAGTATCCAAGATAAGTTTTAACTTTCAGTGAATCCTTCGGTGATATTTGATTTCTGTAATGAGAATTTAATGTAAATATAGGAATTTATGGAGTTTGTCTATTTTTCTTAGTTTATTATGGTGCACTTAGGCTAAAAGATATTCAGATACGATGAACACAGATTGTTTTGTTATAACACATGTCTATGTTTAAAAAAAAAAGTCTAAGCATACTTTTTGTGATAAGACACTGGCTTGCATCAACACAAAATTCTTTTTTGAGTTTTTTAACATGAATTTTTTTCCCCGAATCAATGAAAACTAGCCATTGTCAAGTGTTTAGTGAGACCACTAAGTGAGATATTTTCTTTCAGAACATAAGCAGCATTTTAATAAGAACAGAAGAGACATGTTAGTCACCCAAGAGTCCACTGTGTACAGGGCGTGAAGATTCCTCCCTCTCTCTCTCTCTCTCTCTCTCTCTCTCTCTCTCTCTCAGGTCACCCCCGCTGGTATCGCAAGCACAGCAGTCACATTGTAGCACATCGCAAACAGATTGCTTATAATAACCGCTCGAGACCTTTCATTTTTCATTGTCAGCAATTTACAGGATAATTTTGGCACCCCTTTAAGGATACAACTCTACTAATAAGAGGATAAAAATAAACAAGCTAGTTGTGAAAGCTCTATATCAGGAGAGACTAATCCTGTTTACAAGTCCGAATGCATCTCTGCCAATGATATTGAACCGCACCAACATGCTTAGATGTGACAATTTTCACTATTTTTAAAAGCAAGGCTCGCTTGACCCGAAAGCTTTTCGTTGCCAGAGAGGATAAGAGGATCAGACGTCATGATTCAAATTTCATTATAAACGACACAGCTAAGAAGAAGCAATTCACCTAATAGTGAAATACAGCCACCTCTGTTTGCAGTCAACGACATCATCAGTTGTTTTTTGCTTTCGCTATTATTGATCATTCATACAAGGTAATTCAATGAAATGCTCTTATAGTCCCTCAACCAAGCACTTTAAAATGTTATTGTGAAGTGGCGTCCAAAGAAAGTCTTAAAAGATCATCAAGATTTCAAAAATGAAATACTTAGTAGCACAAAATGTAACTGGATTATTTATTCATAGACTATGCTCTCATCAGCTGTATTATAGTAAATAAATCTAAATCTAAATGTAAATATATTATTATTATTATTATTATTATTATTATTATTATTATTATTAACCTGTTCATCTGCTGATTCATGTATATTTCCAAACAGCCAATCATATGGCAGCAGCACAAAGCATAAAATCATGCAGATACAGGTCAAGAGCTTCAGTTAATGTTCACATCAAACAACAGCTTGGGGTAAAAGTGTGATCTCTTGGTCACTTGGTTGTTGGTGTCAGATGGATCTCTGAATAACTCAGAAACAGCTGATCTGGGAGTGTCATACGCAGAGGCCTCCAGAGTTTATAAAGAATGGTGCAAAAAACCAAAAACATCCGATGCCCAGCAGTTCTTTGGGCAGAATTACTTTTTGATGAGAGAAGCAAGAGGAGAATGGCCAAACTAGCTCCAGCTGACAGGAAGGATGTGTTAGCTGAATTAACCCCTCTTTAAGCAACAGCATGAATCCATGGACCCAACTTGCCTTAGTTCAGATTGGTGGTGGTGGTGTAATGCTGTGGGGAATGTTTTCTTGGCACACTTTGGGCCTGTTAATCCAAATTGAGCACTCTTTGAATTCCACAATTTGAATATAATTACTCACCATGTATGGGCACAATAAAGCCTGGTGTTAGTCTGGTGTTCCTTTGTGTACTTGCATATATAACAAGTTCATCATTTTGCAAAACAGACATTTAGCAAACTGTGTGTGTCGTGCAAGAGACAAAATATTATAGCTGTGCATTACTTTAATGAAACTTTGCATGGATAGGGAATGAGTTGAGTGTGCTATTCACTAAGACAATAAAATTCCTGCTTTTCTGATTAATATCCAGTTAATTTGCAACATTATTGATGCTTTTCTGTTTCTGTGATTACCTTATGCCATCTAGATAATAACATGCCGTGCTTTTTCCTATGCCCTCAGTTTAAACTCACTCTGTTCAAACTCTAATGTATATAAACTCATTCAACTCACCCACCAGTTCCCCCCCAGGATGTACTGTGTTTTACTGAAACAAAATGAAATAAAAACAAATGACATTCATTTGTGTGACTTATACACTTCCATTCCTGCACTTTCTTTTATGTATCTAATATTTCTAATTTACCACCGGCCAGGAAAAGCGACACAAGAAGCCATAAATTCCCTGCTAATTCCAAATAATTCCGATTACATGGACGAGTAGTTTTCAATCAGAAAGATAATCTTGGTGATAGATGGTGGGATAATTGGCTGTCTCGGCGACGTAAATATTGTGTCGTTCTATTAATCTTGCCGAATGAGGTGTCAACCTGTCACTCATTCGTCAAACTGAATTAGGAAATATAACGAATAAATAAATGCATGCAAGTCAGGCTTCGGGAGGAAGAGCATGTGTGCGTATGGGTGTGTTTGGCTGTGTGAAAGAGAGTGGTAGTCACTAATAAGAGAAAGCATCTGTGAGGTGGTGTATCAAATGTCCGTGGAAGCTTCTGTGAGAGAGATTTCCTATCCAAAATGGTGGAAAGTCTTTAAATAATAGAAACGGGTTTCAGAAATATTCCTTTCCTGCCTTGAGAACCTTAAAAATTTTATTTAAGAATTTCATTTGTGGACTATATCCCTACTAGCACTTACATTTCTAACTGGTTACATTAAGATCAGATTCAATCCGCTTGTGGGTAAGTCTCTCATCCCACTACGGACCCTGCATGCTACTGGAAATTTCTGCCCACTCACTAACTCGTGAGCAAAAAAAAAAACCCCACTGACATCTTCTTAATTTAATTTATAAAGATCATAATTAATGACCTCCAGGCAGAAGAGCACCCCATTTTAATGCGCCAACTAAAAAGGCCTGTGCTATAAGAATAAAAATGAAGTTTTCATTGAATTCAGAATGAAATCTCAAATATCAGTAATGTAAAGGAAAAGGTCAGCCCTAATAGAGTCCCTCCCTGCTTCTTAATGGCCCATAATTCTCTTTAAGGAGCTCGACTGGCACAGCTATGCTGAGAGCTAATTGTAAGCGATTAATGAATTCAGCATCAGGTGTTGGTAAAGGCAAACAAAGGCTGCGGAGAGACGAGCAGCGCCACTGCCCTTCGACATCATCATTAGCCACCATCAGGTGAGCGAGTGCGGGGCTGACGCGTGACAGATTACATTTTCTCGGACGACAGGCTGCAGATTTATCTGCGTTATAAAGTAAGAGCAGCGAGCGGCCTTCAATCACCAGAAAGGGAAATTGGATTAACGAGCTAATGATCACAACAAGACACAGAGAGAAACCAATGTGATGGCTATTAATGTGCGCAGGCCACTCTGCCTCAATCGAAGAAAGTTCTTATGTTCTGAGCGGACATGTGAGTCTGTTTTTTTCTCTCAATACAGCTAAGGCTTCAGAGAACGGAAACATATCATTCTTCAATTACATGCACAGGCAAACGACGTCTGCTCTCGGTCAAACGAATCGTCTGGTTTAGAGGCAGATTCATTTATCCTGTTCTTTATTCTGTCTGCATATGTTATGGCCCCTCTCCCCTCCTGATTAAATCACTAAAGCAAAAAGCCTATATGGAGACCCAAGCTGTCATTCCATGAGGCCCACGCCGCATCCCCAAATTTACAGTGAGTGTCAAAAGCTTTTGTGTGAACCGACCCCCCAACAGATATGCCTCAACACCCCCAAACATGGATCACGCCCTTCCGCTCATACACACACACACACACACACACACACACACATATCACCAGTGCGTGCAGGCTGTGTGGCCCAGGCCTCATAAAGCTGACATCTTCACTAAACTATGCTAACAAGGCTGGGTGATTTGTATATGCACAGCCAGGTGGCCACGGGACGGCTCGGGAAGCGTGCTGGAAGTGCGGGGAAGCACGTGCTGAGGAGATTAGGGAGAGAATCCGCGACACAGGGGGGCAGCCATGATCAAAGCACTGTGTCCCTGCATACTAGTCTATCCTGTGGTACAAGGCACAGTGAGCAACCCTGTGGGATCTCGCCTCTGAAGCACGGAACATTCCAGCACTGATTTAACACACCGAGCAGAATTTATGATACGTCTTGCCTTGTGGGGGAATGCAGGTGGAAAAGCAGACAGCTGCTCTCTTCGGTATGGGTCTGGAGGACTGTCTCACTATGAGGCTTTAATATACAGCACATTACTAATGCATGCATTTATAATATTTCATGGGAAACATCTTTTAAATTGGATCCGTACATCCAGTTGACATTTGCCTATTTATACAGTTACATTCATAACTTGACTTCAAAAAAAAAAAGTTGCATTTCAACTATTATCAAAGAATGTTCAAATGCATATTTGCACTTTTGTATATGTCTGTAACCTCTAAAGTGACCTGAACAGAAGAGACTGCACTTTATAGTAGGTACAGTCTCATTATAGGCCCATCTCAAGTCACATCATGTACATAACTAAGTCAGATCCTCGTTCCTTCGAGACATTTTTCTCCCCTATTATCATTTTCCTTCTTTTACATCTATATTACTCGACCCATCACTGCCTTTGCTGCGCAGGTGCAATTAAGCCACAAGCCCGAGCACCATCCACCTTCCTTACTCGCTGCTGGATTCTGGAGGTCTGTGCTCTCAGCGCTGGTGACTGTCAGCAGCTGTGGAGTGAAGCCGTGCAGCGGCGTTGTCAGACGGTGTCACGTTTCCAGGCCTGACACTGTCCTCCTGTGTGCTGCCCATGGCTCTGCCTGAATGGGGCTTTTGATGGGGCTAGCCCGGGGTCTTTCATCACCTCCTGCCTGCCCTGGAGCACAGGGGTGCGGGTCACGGCACAGAACACCTGGCAGGTATACCGCACCACGTGCCACGAGCCTGAAACAAAAGCTACTCTGTACTGGACGTTCATTGCAAATTAATTTCCTCTCTCACTTGCCATCTTCTCATCGTTTTTCACATTCATAAAATGTGCCAAGGGAAAGGCAGATCATGTAAAGTGAATCAGTGCAGGATTAACTATGACAGGAAGCTACCATTATGAGGAGTTCATCTTGGCTCCGTGGTGCATTATGACCTAATACAGAGATATTGGCCTATTTAGACAGTTTAGGCACAGGTATTTTTGCAAAATTGAATAAGCTAAATAACATGAAAGGGCAATCTTTATGCTCAGCACCTGTACCTAGAATCATGCGCTCACACAGACATACAAAGGAGCATCACTGGACCCATCCTATAACATGCTTATCTGTGGTTCAAAGCCTGATGAGTGAATTATCTCCGGCTGGGCTTGGGAGGAAGCGGATATCGGTATCCTCTCAGTGTGGTGGGCAGCTCAGCGCTCCCTCTGCTCCTGCTTAACCCAGCCTTGATGAATAATCCACACGAAGAGAGATTGCTGAGAGAAGGGGATGAGCAGAGGCTACCGGTGGCAGAGGCATGATCACAGGATCTATTTTCTCGATCTATTTCTTACTGTCTTCCTGTTTCAATCTCAGCCTCACTTTCATTTCCTCTGAACTTGAATGTTTTTGAAAAAGGTGTGCGAGCTATGAGTGGATGGAGGAACGGAAAGCTTCATGTCTTGTTTGAACAGAGAAATTTCACCTGCTGAGAGACGGCCGATTATCACAATCTGAGCACCTGCTCAAGAGACACACTATCCGGATCCTCTGATGCATTTTAACCTCTTGAAGAGTGAGGAAGTGGATAATAAATGTAAGTTTTGAATATTAAAAAGAGCATGTTGCTTTCAGGGAAATAAGTATGACTGAGTTCATCCTAGTACACCTTCCCAAGCCAATTTGAACCACTCACAAATCTCCATCAGCCATTAGCATCACCTCTGACACACAAGGTCACCTGCCAACGAGTCTCCACTCTCCAATTAACGGCCCTGATGGACACTGCTAATTGAGAGGATTTATGGCTCTCTTTTATTGGACTTTATGAGGAAGGCAAGTGGAGGGCATTAGCATTTATGGGCCCCAGGGTCCACGTTGAGAGCTTGGTGCTGTACGTTACTCCTTAGCCTACTGAAGATCCGGCCCATTACTTACTGAGGGAGAGGAGCCAAGAGTGCAGCACTCAATAGCCGTCGGGAAGAGAAGAGAAGACCAGACAAGGCAAGGAGAGATGAAGCATGCGTGTGGTTAATATATAGAGAAAAATCCAATCTGGAGAAGAAAGAAAGAAGTAGTGGATGAGTGAGAACTCTATGAGAGAGAGAGAGAGAGAGAGAGAGAGAGAGAGAGAGAGAGAGAGAGAGAGAGAGAGGGTGATGTAATGTGCGTGTGGTTATTGATTGTATTGTCAGCAGGGTTATGCAGGGTCTTGAGTGGTGTGGACTCCAGTCCATCTGTGGACAATAGTCAGTTACAGCTCACTGCTCTGTCTAATAAAGCACAGACAGATTCATATCACACTGGTGTGTGGGTGTGTGTGTGTGTGTGTGTGTGTGTGTGGTGGCACACTGTGCACCTCAGGATGGGAAGAGAGCAAAGGTGAGAGATTTCATTTCTAAAATGTCATTGGCCGGTGTTTTAAAACGTGGGGCTCTTGTTGTGAAGGGATTCCTCACTGGCTATAAAATTTGATTAAAAAAAAGCAGGAATACAGAGAAAAAAATCATGATGGGATGAAAAGAGGAAATGGGCAATCCTCTAAATTACAGCTCAGCACTCCGTCTAATAAAGTACAAATATAGCCGAGGCCTGGTAGAAAATTCGTTTGGATACTCTATGTAATGTTGCTGTCACACACACACACACACACACACACACACACACACACACACACACACACACACACACACACACACACACACAC
>JAQLOM010000005.1:6265503-6283131 GCA_030068315.1 Chrysichthys thysi
TCATTTCACTTCTCAAATATCACTGTGTGTGTCTCCTATATGATATATTTAACTGTAATGTTTTATCATAACAACCAGCGATTTATACAGGAAAATCATGAAGATTAACAAGGGTGCCCAAACTTTCGCATCCCACTGTATATCATGAAATCTTTCTCTCGTTATAGTGCAAAAATGCAGAGAAACACAACAAAAAAATGCACTAAACACATTTACCCCACGAGTGCTAAACCGGAACTTAAGGTTTGTGCTGGGGAGCGTGTGTGGAGCAGTGGTGGAGGGATATGGTGGCGGAGGGATATGGCTTCTTACTCTCACTACCATTTCCACTTTCTTGGGAGCCATAATGAAGGCTTATAGAGCAAAAATGCAGAGAAACACAACGAAAAACTTTTAATCTTAAGAGTTTTAAGCACAGAAAAAAAAATTTAATTTGAACAACCCTTAATTATACAAAAACTTACTGCAAACAACCAAGAAAACTAACCTTGCATGAGTCGACTTCTGGCATTAAGGAAGTGAGGAGGAAGATGGACGGGGAGGAGGTTACTGTACAGCCAATGAACGCATGTCTGACCGATTCAAGGGACATGTGCATCTTTGTTAGGTATGCAATACTGAAACAGAAAATGTGAAAGCATTGGCACGTACAACGCGGAAGGGGAAAATGACCAAAGCTGTGTTTGTTCAGCACCCAATTATGTGGTCGTGACCAGATGCGAAATTTGTGGATTTTGTGGTCGGGAACCGATTTGTTCGTCTTTGGAGGCATTCGTGACCAGAGGTTCCACTGTATGTATATATTGTGCAGCAAACTGTGATGTGGATTCAGCATGTCAGGTTAAAACAAAATGAGGTAATCACATATCAGATGTTTTATTTTGCATTACAATCCCTCAATTCATTCCAAATCTACTGACAAGCTCTCACTGATACACAATGACAAGTACACTGAGATTTATATGCATGCTTTCTCATCCATAATACACAAATACTGTAATAACATGTCATCTGTGTGCAATATTTAAAATACAAAGAAACAGCTTCCCAGATGACACTGACTAGATTTGCTCATGTGTGCCACAAAACATTCCATCTATAAAAGACATGTTTACGCTGTCAGGGGTGTATTCAGAGACAGCAATTTATATCTAACTGTTAAGCGGACATTTACACAAGGGACATTTGCGGAATTCAGTAATGCAACTCGATTTTCTGGGTGTATTGTCATAACTATGTATTTAATATTGGTATGCCATCATTTTCTAAGTGTACTTATAGCCCAAAACATGAATCTGACAGTGGCATATTGTGATTAGAATAATACTGTCATACTGTGGTGCTAGACTTAACATTGCTATTCAACTTTTATTGTGGAAAAAGATTTTTTTTTTTTAATACATTTGTAGTCAGAATGGCCCATAACTGACACATATCACTGTTTTACTCCAATTCCATGTGTAACTCTCACCTTAGTTTTGAATAGCACCCAAGTTCAAATTATGTCTGAGGTCTAAATAACAATTTTGGTATTACATCTTCACTAAGTGTGTGTAACTCAACTCTGAATACAGCCCAAACTTATATATTTCATATAAAATCTTTAATTCCTGGCCAGTGGGTACTGTTTTACACTGTTAACAAAATCCATTAAATATTTAACTGAAACGTGATCATGAAGACTGCAGAATTTGAAAATAGTTATCCAAACAAGCAAGCATTAAACATGTAGAATTATTACAGTACAGCATTGTATACACTGCTATACAATATATTCATAGCAGGACATGCAAGAGTATTTTTTTTTTATCAATAATGGTACCACTGCCGTTTTCTACAGAGTATCTTTAGACACATTTACAATAATTGAAATTATTTGACTCTTTTAAATGTTGTTATAATGTTAAGTATGATATTTCATAACCTGCATCATTTTGGCTGAATACAGTACTATTTATGGACCAGAAGCAGTAACTATTCTTCTTCTTCTTATTATTATTATTATTGTTGTTGTTTTATTATTTATTTATTTATTTATAATTTTTTGTTTGTTTGTTTGTTTGTATATATATATAAGCACATTTTCACATCCTTCTCTGGAATAAATTCCTTTCTATGCCTCTACAGTCTATTATTGAGTAACAGAAACTGCATTTTTATCCAAGTAAAACAGCTCTAAGGGTGTTGGTCATGACTTGAAGCACAAGTTCATGCAGGGTTTATGGTGATGTTATCTTCAGACTAAAGTGGGCACCAACCCCCACCCCCCCACATATACGATACCCCCATCACCCCGCCAAAATATACCACAGTGGGTGGAGACATAAACGGGCATCACTCACTTCTGCTCTCCTAGGTGCCTTTGTCAGGTGATTGCTGGCAGAAAAAAAGGAAAACAGATCAATACATCTCCTCTGGGGCCGACAGGTAATCTTTACCCAGGATGAAATATGAGGAGCATCAGCCCACTGGATTCCTTAACTGTAGCTGAGGTGATTGACTGGGTGCACGTGTCGTGTTGTCTCCCCCTCATTCCCACTTTCTGCCCCACCAACGAAACTCATTTCACTCCGCACCCACGCAAAGGCAGGAGGGGCTCGTGAGGTAATGTTGTCATGGTAACAACTAATTAGAGACAGGTGAGGCAATAACTTTGATGATTGACAAAAACACGATAAGGAAATATAGCAAGCAATCTGTCAATTCGAGGCAGCTGGTCATATGGATGAAGAGCGCAGCGGAAAAGGGAAACTACACTTCCCACAGCTGTCTACACAGCCACGTTGGTCCATTTATAAATGTCAACAGGAGCAAAAAGCAGTCTCATTATACTGATTGCTGAAGTCTAAATGGTTCCAGCGAGCAACAGGTATTAAATTCCAATAGCAAAAGCACAAGAAGGATTCTCAGACGGTCCATAAAATACTTACAGTAATTCATGCTAATAATAATAATAATAATAATAATGATATTAATAATAATAACAATACTCATGCTATCATCACACTTCTGAGCCACGCTGATGCCAAACTATGTTAAATATTAAGATTCATCAGTTTCATTTCATCACACCAATCGAAACAATAACTTCAAATTAAAATGCACGTTTAAGTAGGCGCTGTGCTGCACCTCCAAACTTTTATGTGTGAACATTTGAACGTGGATTGGGAAGCAGGGAGTGGAAGCCCCCGGAGGGTGCCGGAACACACACTCGCTCTGTTGTGCTAATGAGTGTTTTTTAGAGCACTCTAGCATTTCATATCCATGTTAATAAGGGACCTGGGTGTTTTCACTTTCTGTGGTTGATCTTCTGAACATTGCATTGGCGTAACGTACCTGACTTTAGTGATGCTACACAATGAGCTACTTTTGTAACATACATAACAAGCTTTAAAAATTTAACTCAGTGGACGTTTCAGTAGCCACAACGACAATTCCAGTCTCAATCTGAATTAGTATGAATGGGGTGATGACTGGTGGGTTAGCTGCCTTGGGATTACATCTTGACCCAATTAACTGCATTAGCATTTTTCTCTGCAAGATGGTTGCGTGGTTGAAAAGACTTAATCCAGAAAGTTTTGTCACAGAGAGTTCTTTCTGTTCGCTTCAGTATTCTCTGAGTGCTAGTCTAGGTTTTCCACCCTGAGCAGCTGTGCCCATGACGAGGGCATCCAATGTGAGACTGTGTGTCAGTCATCCTCATGTTCCCTCCGGCTGCTGAATGAAGTCCCTGGTTTGATGAAGTCTGGTGTGTGTGAAGTGGATGGCAAGGGGAGAGCACATTCTCCTCCAGGACAGAAAGCCGTCTCAGAGCATCGGTTAACCTCTTCTCGTCTGGCCTCCTTACGGAACGGGAGATAGACTGAAAAAAGCAAAAAATATCACGGACATCTCAGTATGGGCATTAGGTAATTTCTTTTAGAGATCTAAACTTTAATATTTTCTTCAAGTCAGAAACTATATTAACCAGTGCAGGCAAAATCAGTTGAGCAATTTTAACATTACATTATCATCGTTACATACCATCAGACTAGTCATATTTGTACCTCATTTTTTAAAGGTAGTGTTTGTACACGACACCTGCGTAAGCTCTCCTTGACTAACATAACCTTCATAAAAGCAAACAAAATATTAAATATATTATTTACTAAAATGACTAAAATATAAAATTTTAAGGTTCCTCAATTGGCATCTTCTGTCATTAAGATTACGTTAGCCAGTTCTGATGTCAAGTTCACACACAGGACAAGTAATAAAGAGTTTGAGTTTTCTGTGACAATTTCCAGGTTGTCCTGGTTACACAACTGTGTACATTTACACAACAGCTCTGTGAATTTGTTGCTTCTGGTATGTCACATAATGGTGATGAGATTAACTGTATAGCCAAAAGTATGTGGACGCCTGACCATCAAACCTATGATGCCAAACCTAAACATCCCATTCCAGATTTAATTCCCCTTTGCTGTTATAATAACCTTCACTTCTGTGGGAAGGCTTTTCACTAGGTTTTGACACGTGGCTGGAGGGATGTGTGTTCACTCAGTCACAGGAGCGTTAGTGAAGTCAGGCACTGATGTTGTGTGAGGAAGTCTGGGGTACAGTCGGCATTCCAGATCATCCCAAAGATGTTCAGTGGGGTTGAAGTCAGGGCTCGTTGGGGGCCACTCGAGTTCTTCTACTCCAATCTTGGTAAACCATGTCTGAATGGATCTCAATTTAAGTGGCACAGTGGCACTCAAACACAGATATAGTGTATTCCACTATGGTGAAACAGTGCTGCCATAGGTATTCACAAAAATCTTACAAATAGCAAACTCCAAGCTTTACTTAGGGATCAGAGAAATACATTTATAACATATTAAATCATTAAGGTGTCATGACTGTTATGTGTTATTTTGAAAAAGTTCTGAATTATGAAATGCAAAGAAAACTTACATAATGCTGTTAATACAGTGTAAGGATTGCCACTCTGTTTTCATGTTTTTATGTCACTGTTTACATTAAGTACCGAACACAGAAGAATCTTTTGCCTATGTTTATGTCAGTTTTCATGAAGTGCTTAGTTAAGTGTCACATATGTAAAGCCTTGCCGTGTATATTGTGTAATTAAAAATGATCTAATGTGTCATAATGTAAAACTGTCATAAAACTGTCATTGGCAATAACATAGATCTAAAACTAAATTTGGCAAAGTATATTTTGGTAGGATGTTATTTAAGAGGGATTGTGCTACAGATTACCGAATGTAGTATCTTGTACATGATTAATTATGTCAGTCAGTAATCTAACGTTTATTTTTTTTTTTTTTTTTTTTTTTTTTTTAGGTTAAGACGCAATGACTACAATTTTATCCTCAAAGATATAATGGATCTTTTATCTTTCCCAGAATTCAAACATTACATGCATGCAGCATTCATCATTCCACAACAACCGAAATGCACAACCTTATCACTGCCTGCACACTACGAAAATAAAAACATCATTTAGAGTGTCCTGTCTATGTTGGTCACTTCAGAAGTTTGTTCATGTTACACGGCCATTTTGAGATGAGCTCCTGGGTTAGATGACTAAAGTGGGAACTAAAACTGACATTGTGGCTCTGGGCTGTCTCACAGGATTAAGCAATACAGCCGTCACTAACATGTGCTTTTGCTAGTTCCCATTATATCTGCCTGTGCCTCTTTCCAGATGACTTCCCCTCCAAACTGAGCCAGCACGAGAAGGAAGGCAGGATCATTGATTAATATTTCTGGAGGGAATGATGGCTAACCGTAAGCTGTGTTTAACCTAAGCAAAGCCAAACACTTAATCACATGACCATGAGACTCTGCTGACCCTCAAATATTTAAGAAAAGGTCAAGACTGTAAAATTCAGATAACCATTAGAAATTCATTATAGTTTAGTCCTTAGTTTACATATTTTTGGATTTTGTTTACAGAATTTTGCACCTTTTGCAGAAATTGATAAAAGGATATTATAATATATATATATATATATACATATATATATACAAAATATTTTACACCTTTGTACAGACAAACGGCGGAGCTACGATTCCTTCTACAGAAGCATTGGGAATTGTAAAGTAATGATTCAGCAGGAATGAAAACATTTGAATGTCTTAATGGCTCCTTGTGTTCAGCCTCTCAAAAACAATTATTTCCCAACCACTTCCTGCAGTCCTGCCCTTCCAATGTTTATTAATCAGCTAATTACACATTGACAGTAATGAGGCTCCTGATTCATGCACTTAAATGAATAGGACTGAATGGCTATTTAATGATTAGCCCTTTGTGAGGCTTACTGTATATAGCAAAGCGACATCCACTAGAAAGCAGAGAGGACGACAGATTTGGCAAACGGAAAACCACTTGATGCCCCAGCAGTGTTAGAAGCCCCTGGCTGCTCATTCCCATAAATGTTCATAAAATAGATGTTGTAATAAAGCCAACAGTTAACAGTAAATGTGTCATTTCATTACTATTGACGGGTTCTAAATTGCTTAAACACTCTTGCCTCTTCAGCCATTATTAAAACACTGAGCTTTAGGATAGCATGTGTAAGACATGGTGGTAATGCTTACTCCAAAATTCAACCAATGGCATAAAATACTTTGTCCATGCCAAATTACACAAGTAAATTCACTGACGTAATTAAACACCTTTACAATGGGTGTAACTTAAGGAAAGTGCAAAGGACTAGACTCGGCCTTGCAGTGTGATCAGAATAAGCCGCGGAAGTGCTGACTGAATGGCTTTCTAATGTCCTTCTGTAGGTGTTAAGGCTAGTATTTATCACTAGACCTGCTCGATGTGTGTCAACCATTACAGGTTTTCATAATGGCTTTATGAATGATTGTTTGTCAACATACAAGCAGAGTGCTATTTACGATTTACACTGGACCAAACCATACCAGCTGCTCCATGCATGAAGACTTTAGCTGGAGAGGAGAGGAGAGAAAATAGGAAAGAAGAGAAAAACAGAAAGAAGACAAGACTGGATAGAGAAATGAGGAAGAGAAGAGGCATGAAAGGAGAAAAGGATGGAAGAGAGAGGAGAGGAGAGAAGGAGAGGGAAATTGAGAAATGGTGAGAAAAGGACATGAGGAGAGAAGAGCATAGAAAAGGAGAGGAGCATGAGAGGAGAGGGGAGAAGAGGAGAGGAAAATTGAGAACAGAGAGGGCAGGAGGTTAGGGCAGAATACGACAGGACAGGCTGAGAGGAGAGAATAGAAGAGGAGAAAAGACTGAGAAAAGAGAGACGATGAGTATAAGGGAGAGGAAATTGTAGAAAGGAGAAGACAAGAGGTTAGGACGAGACAGGACCAGAGGAGAGGAATGAATTAAAAAGGAGAAGAGGAGAGGAGTGGTGGGAAAAAAGAAGAGAAGAGAAAAGTGGAGAGGAGTAGAGGAAAAAGGAGAAAGGGGGAAGTTAGGACAGAGTTGGACAGGACAGGAGGAGAGGAGAGGACAGAAAAGGAGAGGAGAGGAGAGAGGAAAGGAGGAGAGGAGGGGTGAGGAAAGAGGAGAGAAGAGGAGAGGAGAGAAGAGGAGAGGCGAGAGGCACTAAGCGTCTCAGTGGTGGGCTTTTGAAGGACGCAGGAGGAGAAGGAGGCACGCAGAGTGGAGCGGATGAGGGCGAAATAGTGCGGTGGGCTGCATTTCTGTCAGCAGAAGTGATGGCTGAGGGCTGGCGTTATTTGTCTTGCGCTGCCATATGGCCCTCGCACCGGCGTGGGCATTAATGAGAGGGGGCCGGACCGCCGGGCAAGAACACCAGGGCCTCAGATGCAGGTGATCTGTCACCATGGGTGTGTGTGTGTGTGCGTGAGAGAGAGAGAGAGAAAGATAGAGAGAGAGAGATGGGGGAAAGGAAGAGATGGAGATAGGGGATTGAGAGAGAAGGGGAAAGGCAGACAGACGGAGGAAAGGTAGAAAAGGGCAGCACAGGAAAGACATAGCGAGAGGGATGACACTCTCTAATGGCAGCCCAAAAATAGAAATGAAAGCTGGCATGGTGCTTTGCATTCCAGCACAAAGGTATGCCCTTGCTGGTGGGTTAATGAGACGCACTGTTTTTAAGACAGCAACCTGATGCTCTTGTGACACATCAAACAATACAATCAGAGATTTAAGCCATTTAAAATGCTAATTAAATAAGTTCTGAAATTCATTTATTTTCTTCTGTGCGAAAAGATTTTCGAGTTAAAATGGCTTGAGGCAGATTTATGTCCGATTTTTAATATAAGATTATGATAAAACAACAGCATATTAACTCTTTAAAAAAAAAAAAAAGCAATGTAAAATTTCAGGTTGCATCTCACCACACAGTAACTAGCACCTGTGTATTGTGAGTCATCAAGTACAGTACAACGTGTTGCATAGAAAAATAACCAACAATGCGAGTGGGGTGATGAACTACCACCACGAAATTGAAAACTTTCCAGTTATAGCGCACTCCAAAGTGTCACATATCATAACCATTTGCCAACTATTATTTTTATTTATTTATTAAAAACAGGATGTCATATTGTGTATCCAACGATAGCACTCCTACAGTTAAATTACACTGTGACAGCTGTAAACTGTTTTCTTGAAATTAATAAGACACAAATACAGTTTGCTACTTAGCAACCTCAAAATTGTAATGTCCGCTGATTTTCACATGTTACAGCTTTACCTCTGACTTCTACAAACCACTGAAACTAAAGCCTCGTTTCATAAACGTTACATAAACGCCTCCTTACTGAAAGCTGCAACATATCAATCATTTTATTTTGGTAAATAACTGAACATGTTGCACTGCACAGAATTTGTTTAGGTTTTATTTTATATGGCGAGGCCACTACAAACCTCGTGTTGATTATTGGTTACCATAGCAACATATGTACATTAATAAGATCAGAACAAGGATGTTAGAATAAACCTGTCATTTACCTCACAGCACTACTGTGAAAGTTGCTGTTAGAGCTTCTGGTCAATCAGAATAGAGAATTCAGCAGTTCGGTGGTAGAAAGTGTAATAAACAATCCTACAGCAATAACATCCTGCTTCTGGTTTAGAACTTTGGGAGAAAAGTGTATGTGTATGGTATGGTTAGGTTAGTGACAGTGAGATGTGATTCTGGCAGCCAATTTGGACCTGCAAAGTGGAGTGCTCGTCCAATCCAAACAGTCTGATGAGTTCTCTCACAGCTAGCTTCAACACAATGTCTGCTAAGTGCTAAAGAGCTAAAGAGAGGGGCCTGAGCAACAGCTGGGTACAAGCAGCACACAATACCCAGAGGAAACCTGGTAGACACCTCATCTTGTCACCCACGAACACTGCTTAGCACACGCTCGAAAATCACACTGTCACACATTGTAGCCCTCGGCTGATTAGATCTCTCTGCGGGATTCGCAGAGTAGCACAAACACAAATTAAAAGCAGGAAAGTAATTGCCATTTCAACAATCAAACAGACAATATCTTTCTGAGCGCTGTACTCGCCGACTCTAATACAGGCAGAGAGCGAGCGCTGGCCCTGTGAGACGCCAAAGTAAAGATTTATACAGAGCAGATGCAGCCACAGACACTGACATTGGATGACACCCACTGCATGATAAATCACAACAGACCCCCTCCAGACTCTACATTCAGGACATAAACATACACTGCAGAGCAAGGGCATATGAAAAGAAACAGAGAAATACGAAAGAAAGGGGGGAAAAAAAAAAAAGAACGACTGCTGAAAATAGATCAAGTTTTAAATGGCGATGTTTGTGTTCAACATGCAAGATGCTAATATTTATAATGCTTTAGCTCGTAGCATTCAAACAGGCTATAAGACTTCTTTACAAGCTTTGAATATGACTACAGATCAAAATGGTTTTTGGCAAAAAGAATGGAAAGAATTTGGCAAAAATTTTTTGCTCGATTTTCACAGTTTTTCCAACGCTGAGAAAATGTACCGTTGATTTTTGCAAAAGTATCTTGAAGGTGCTTTAAACATTTTAAAACTCTTCATGAGGGAGGTTAATCCCATTTTCTGCAGGTTTGTAGGCAAAGCCAATGAGGAATACCCGCTTTCTGCCTGCCCCCCACAGAGAGGATGAAGGGGCAAGGGTGAGGCTTTTTTAAGTTTTATGGGAAGCGGCGTGGTAGCGTGGGGAGGTGAAGGACAGAATGGCTGGCCATTCCATCACTCAGTGCAATAAATGGATGCAATCTGTATCCCTGTACAGCAGTGGCTGTTTTTAAATTCCACCTCTTTTATCCAAATGAATGATGGACTCTGGTACAGTGCACTGTGCGGCAATATTAATATACATCAGAGGCCATCGCCCCTCACTAAATCAGAAAACTGGCCGCATTTGTTATTTAAATGACAAACAGCGCACCGGGGAAGAGACGTAGGCAGAGGAGATTTTGGGGAAGAGGCGGACAAACCAATTCAGATTTCAATCCTGTGAAGCAGAGCACAAGAACCCAGGAACCATCAGTCTAATGAAAAAAGGCAGGCAGGTCGGCCCAAACGGATGAGAGGCTCGTGAACGGCGCCGTTTCCAATCTGCACTCCTTCTTGTCTTCTTTCTCTTTCTAGGACTGCTCGCGAAAGTCAGGGATTTTCCGATCACATGCATACTGGGGTTTCCAAAAATCACTGTGGACTCGTTTAAATCTACTGAGAGTTGTACATGAAATACGCAATAATAATAACAATGGCTAATAATAATGAGCAGTGTATTTCAAGCCTCCATTATTTAGAATTGATGATCTAACCACAGCTATGAAAAAATGGAACAGAGAAATGAGATGCAGTCTATAAGTTCTACAAGCATTGGCCATCATATATCATTAAAATATCTAATCATGATTCTTAGGAATTTAAAAGCATGCCCATATTTGGTTTGTGTTTTTCTTAAAATACTAATGTGTGTTTCAGTATCTTAGTCCTGTGCAACTTTATTAACAGGGCTTACTTAAATAATGCATTAACAGTAGAAACTATTAACTGCTTTTCTAACATCATTAAAATGCCATATCCAAAATAAATAAAAACGGTCCTAGATCAAAGCCTTGGCGTACACCTGTACTAATGTCTGAAATTGAGTATGAAAGTGAGCAGAAACTATACAGTGAGTTCCACCGGCATGAAAGCTGAAAAACAATCAGATAATAAATTTATCTACTCTATTTAGGAAAAGTGAGTGGACACTTGTCCGCTACAAAAAAAAAGAAGAAAAAAAGAAAACTTATGTCGCATTAAGGCCTAAATTCTAAGCAGAAAGGCTACATCTGAGCAGTTTATCTAAGAGAATAAAGATAGTCAGCTAAATAAACAATCTTGGAAAATGTACAATAATTATTTAAAGTACACTTATGACTACCCATGGGATCATATATAGCAGTCCTCTACACTTCCTCCATATACTGATGATTCAGATAAACACGTCACACAGTTCAAGCAAGTGGTTCTGTTAACCAAAAAGACAGACACCTTGCAACTGAACCATTCCTCTGCTTGATACAAAGCAAAACAATTAAAACATAACTTCAGTTAAATAAATAATCAAATGAAATGAGCGTCAGAACGTATTTTTACTTAATTGATTAAAATTATTAAACAGCATACGCAGCTCTGGACATTTATCATATTAATTATATCAGGTGCACCCACTGGACTTCCTTGTCATGTAAGCTAACAAAATGGCAAAGTGAGTGACCTACACTGCATTCGACTACATTGTTATTACTGTCCTTGATGGTTTCAGAATAATAATCAGAATAGGCAGCTCTGAGAATCATTTTCAGACTTACAAAACTCTATTTGACATTGATTCCCTGTTAAATATAAAGATGTCTCTCAACCTTTAACCTTCAAGTCCTGAGTTCTCGGCTGGCAAGTAAAAAGATTAATACGCCGACGGAAACTTTCAAATGAGGGGCAAGGGGTTGAAGAATCTTTACTGTTCAGTTATAATAATTTACTGGGATTTTTTTTTAAGCATAATTCCTTTTCTTAGCATTTTTGAGCATCTCATTGGCAAATGCATGAGTATGATGTGTATGATATGTATAATAATATCTTATCTGATATTATAAGGCTACATATTGGTTACCTTTTAAAGGAAAAAATGTCCACAAATCTAAGAATATTTCTACTCGTTACAGATATCCGTTGACTTATATGGTCCTGAAAACACAATAAGTACAGTATATCTGAAAACAATCATTCAGATGGATTTGCTAATAATCAAGAGCTGACTGTTGGCCATACCTGAAGAGGCATTGGGAACTGGCACAGTTTTCCTCCTTCTCTTGATGTCTCCTCCACACAGCACTCCCAGTTGTGCACTACGCTGTCTGCCAAAAAAGGAACACAGAAATTTCATCTTCTGTAACGTTTCATGTGTAATGTGGACGTGTTAAAATATTTTGGTCTATTTAATACATACTCCAATGTTCTTTAGGATGTAATCAAAACTCTCAGAATTGAAGGGTTTATTTCCAAAACCAGCTACATTCATTTTACTATAATAAGCCAAAGAACAAAATTTTATTTAATTATTTACAGTTTCAATTACAGTTTCAAAAGCTGGACCTAACTGACATTCATATAAATAAAATGAGCTATTTCAGAGACATGTTTTAGAGAAATTTCCATATTGGTGAGTAAGAAAATCTTATCTAGTGTACAGATTTCTCAAATCTCAAATCTAGTCTCAGATTTCTTCTCAAAATAAAGCCCATGCTTTATGCATAATCTCATAAAATAAAAAAAATCTAAAAATAAATGCAGCGGTATGGGAATGTGACTTGCTAAAACAGAGCCTGTTGGCTGAAGGACTTAGCAAGATTTGATCCTGACAGCTGCTAGGACTTTTTGGAAACAATATAAATTTTGCACAGGCTTTTAATGTTTTGAATGGCTATTAACACTTATTTATTAGGTTGGGCACTTATTTTAGACTCATTTAATGCTTTCGTGCATTTCTTTTTCAAACTGGACTCAGCAGACACAGCCCATGGCTCATGGCTCTTTTAAAATACCAAACATGCTCAAATTATCTATTCAGAAAGCAACTTCGGATTGTACGAATGAAAAACAGCCTGGGGACTGCAGCAGTTCAAGGCAGGAAAGAGTAAGATGTAGTGCAGGAGTTTTAACAGAAATATCAGTAGAGGGAAAGGAGGTGCTCGGGCCGTGTGTCTCTGTCGCTGCTGGGTACAGATAAACAAATTACCCTGGCTGCAGACCCCCTGTGTCTACTGCGATGTAAAGTTAAGGTCAAGGTCCTCTCCGCTGCCGAGGGGGAAGGGACTGATGGTTTAAGAGCCGATCAGTGTGTACATGTGAGTGTACAGTTAAAGGAAAATCACACACAGGGTATATATTCTTATTTGTGAAATTGCTGCATTCTCACAAATAGTTTTATAGATGTAGACAGTTGAGTGTCAGTGAGGTTTTTTTGTTGTTTTTTTTTACGTGCAAGGGGCTCATGTGTAAAACAACGGAGGTGTGATACCTGCCAGAGTGCAGCTCATCTCTGGCAGTCGTATAAACCCCTCACCTCACTCGTGCTGAGATAGGGACCTTTTAACTGCCTGTGCATTCCCTGACCTCAAAAGCTATAAATCACATGATACTCACACTACCTGAGCAGAGGGAAAGGAGGGGGGCCCGAGAGCATGAGCGAAGTCTCTATGTTGTATAATCAATAGGTATAAAAATAAATGGCTTGACCGGTATTCTCCGCCTGCTACCTCCCTCTAATAAAATCTCTGTAATGCATATTTCATTTACTTTTATACTTATTGATTAGCTGTAGGCCAGTTAGTAAATCACGCGTCTATCGATCCCTCAATCGTAGCTCTGTCGGACAGCGTATAACCAGCCATTTGCTGCACTGATAAAGAGCTCAGCCATTGAGCTCCCCACAGTAAATCTTTGCAAACTAACTTTTTAATTCCAAAATCAATGAGCGCTTAAACACCACATTATTTCACTCGCTGCTGCCATGGCCAGTATTAAAGGTAATACCCAGATGCGCTCGTGTCTAATTCACAAGGGGTATGGCCCTCAGTCTCTCTTTCTCACTTCTCTCTGTCCATCATGATCTCTCTGAGTTAGAGACAGATCAGGCCAGGAGAAGCTCTCACGGTTCCACTTCACATCTCTATCGGTTACAGATCCCCTGTAATATCTCCAACTAGATTATTTAGAGTGTAAACAAAAAAACCCCAACAACTTTTAATTCAGACTTACGAGTTTATGAATAAACTTTATACAGATGTCCAAAATCTATAAGACATAGTGCAGCTTGATACGCTATAACAGTTCACAGTCCTTAATAAAAGTCAATAAAGTCACTTATGGCACACCACTGTCATAAAAGTTTTACAAAATGAATGGGTTGTGCATGTATCTGATAAACATGTCTCATGAAACCACAAGCTTTTAATCACAAGCTTTCAGTGCGAGGAAGAAAGTTTTCATTTGAAGGAATAATAAGGTTTGGAGGACATGAAAAGGATTTTCAGAAGTTTTAGCTATGTATTCCTCAAACACTGGGTAAAAAAAAAAAAGAAACTGCACTTTTTCTCGTTACCAAAAAGACAAGAGATAAACTTCGATTGAAAAGGTTGACCGAAGCAAAAAAAACAAAAAAAAACCGCAAATGACTCATCCAAGAAACATTTTTAGTGCTCGCTGATCCCTTAGGCACAGTGTAAAATCAGACTGATGCCAGGGTCAACTGCCGTCCACACATCCACACTTCCAAAGCAGATATATCAATTAAAAACAATAAATCAAAAAGACATGAGAACTACAGCTAGCTGCTTGACCACCATCTATTTTCATTAGGCTACAGGCCACTCCAGGTGTGAGGAGGATCTCAAGATGAATAGAGGTATTCAAATGAATCAAAAAGGATTAGGCTCCCCTGGGATTGCAATCAATGGTAGCAAATCAATAATCAATAGGCCACTCACACCAATATACTAACTGCTGACATCAAGATCTCACAATTAAAATGAAAAGCAGGCGAGGGGAGTGCTGGAGGACTATGATTTATCTGGAGCCACCGAAAGTCATTTAGAAATAAATAAAGTCTATCGAGAAAACGTGTGTGCGCCAGAAGAAGTAGGTAGGACGCAGTTATGCATTTTAACATTGCGTGACAGTGTGAGGTATTACAGAGACAAGTACAAGCTGGAGCTCACCAATACAAAACAATCTGGTGGAGCTCAGCATGTTCATGGAACATCATATAAGCATACTGAATGGGAAAATTAGAAACAAATATCAGGTTGCGTTGAATAATTAAGATCAACCTTAATAACAGAATTTAATTTAATATATTTTTTTTATCCCTAACATCATTAACTAGATATCACACAAATAATTCAGTTATGTTTTGTGTCCCTCTTGCGTCGGCCAGTGGCCATTACGAAAAGTAAAAAAAATGATGAAAAACTGTAGACGTTCTGATTATTTTTACACATTGGCAAACACAATAAGGTCTGTAAATGCCATGTAATTGTTGAGCGGGTGAATTCTCTTGTTGTTCTGTGAGGAGAGGATAAAGTTTTAACTTTAAGTTTCCGAAAATTTTCAGGATTCTTGGAAACATAACGAGCTGTGTTTTTTCTTCTTCTTATCTTATAACGTTCAAGAAAAAGAAAGAAAAACAAAAGGAAACGACTGCTGCAACAGACGGATTTAAGGAATGAACTTGTTTAGTAGATGTTAACATTAAACGTAACTATAAACGGATAAAACATACATGATAACTTTGCAGTGGTAACAGTAACTCTGCTTTGCATCAGGCCACATTGCAGCTGCCATGACAATGCCTCATCATGTTTAATTCTTTACTGCCTTAAACGCTCTACAGTTAACAAACTAATACCTTTATCTAGTAGCAGCATGGAGAAGACTGCTTCCTGTTCCTACAATATTTTATTGTGTATGCATTGTACATATAGATAAGTTTAGCCGGTACGCAGCAGCGGCCTGCAGCTTTGCTGGAGGCCTGGGTCAGGAGGACAGACATGTCTTCCCCACACAGGCCAGAACCCAGCAGCTTTGGGAGCTCAATGCATCTGCCACTAACAGGCAGACACATCAGAGATACCCGGCGTCAACCTCCTCTCTCGCTCATTCATTTGGGAGTATGATTTATACTTTTTGAAGTAAAGGGGATCTGGATTTCTTCTATAAAGGAATTAAGAGGCGTCCCCTGTGTACAGCATTCAAATGAGAGCATGGCAAAGATACCAAGGCCTTTTAATAGGCAGAAATTAGTATTCAACATGCTTCAAACTCCAATCTGAAGGAACCTTTCAGGTGGAGAAGAAAGGCGATGAGTATGAAAGACAGCACTAAGAAGAGGGGCTGCTTTATTGCCGTTGTGTTTCTGCCCCTCATCAAGGATAGAAGGAGAGCTTTCTAGAGTGGCCCAAGAGAGAGAGTGGGACAGAGGAAGAGAGAGAGAGAGAGCACGAGGGAGAGAATTAAGAATGCACCATAAATAGGCACCAAAGGCATAATGCAGTAAAGTCGAACTCTCTTCAGGCAATTAAACTCTAAATAAATACGCAGATCCCTCGAAGCCCGTATTTACCTCTAAGCATGCCTCCCCTTTGACATAGCGCAAGAGCGAAAATAAATAAATAAATCTTTTTTGTTTTTTTAATCTCACCGGCTAGTTCCACATTATTTATATTTCTAACTGTGCCTCAGCTGCACATGGATTTTACTGCTTCGTAAAATAATTTGCACAATGTGCACTTTCATATTGCATTTGCACAAACATCGTCAAATCAGACACCAGTCATGCACATCAAGTCCGTACATCACAAAGGTCATGGGTTGAGCTGCCGTCCTGTGGGACTTGTCCATTGTAGTGATTTCTTTACACATCAAAAACATACTGACCCTGGCACCAAACTTTCATGCAGGTCAAAATCGGTTAACCCTTGTACCGCTTTGTTTTGTGCACGGTTCATTTGGAGAAGTTAACTAAAAATGCTCCGTCAATATATCGAGCTTTGACAGCAGATCTGTTCGATGCTGCGTCCCGTGCACCCGAGAGACACAAAAAATCTTTTTATACATTCTGGGAGCAACTCAATCCTGCCTACAGTGAGGGGAGGTTTTGCTGTACGGAGTGGCATAAATACAATAGCGTTTCACCTTGTCACTTGGCTCAATGATAATTTAGAAGAGTGTTTAGAACGTCTAAACAGAATGACAGAAAGCAAAGCGCAGTTATTTTACTCTGACAGGACAAAAGTGCTAATAAAAGTCAACCTGACGTTTTTCTAGGTAATGCCAAACATCATCCTTACAGAAGAGCATAGCTTTTTAGTTGAAATTTTTGAATACAGAATCATTTGATAAATGTGATTATTTTATTTTCAGATGTACTTAGGTAGGAAATGACATCTAGAAAACAGGCAAACACTCACTTGTTTTTACATTCTGATATAGAGCATCTTGGATGGGAGGCATCTGGACCCATGCCAATAGGATACATGGACAACGAACATAAAGGTTTCAGCTGGAGATAGAGAGAGAGAGAGAGAGAGAGAGAGAGAGAGAGAGAGAGAGAGAGAGAGAGAGAGAGAGAGAGAGAGAGAG
>JAQLOM010000005.1:6297260-6307668 GCA_030068315.1 Chrysichthys thysi
AAACTATTGTAGAAAGCTTGTGGAAGGATACCCGAAATGTTTGGCCCAAGTGAAACAGTTTCGGGGCAATTCTACCACATACTAAGGAAGTGTATGTAAATTTTTCACCGATGAAAGTAATAAAAAAAAATCCATAAAATCCTCTCTCTCTTTATTCTGACATTTAGCAAATACAAAAAATATGCTAATATTTATTGATCTAAAACAGAAAAAGTTTACTCTGATTTAATGTTTGACAGTAAAGAAAAAAAGGTTTTGTCTTTTAGTGTATGTAAATATCTAATTTTAACTGTATGCCCAAATGGGAGCTATCCTAAAAAAATATATACATAAAATATACAAGTGCAATTTTATTTAATCTTCTTAAAGTAATTCAGTTGTTAACTTGTCTAACTATCAGTTTTGTTGATACTTTTACTGAAAGCCTCTTTTTTTGTATGATATCATTCTCAATCCTTAGCTTTGCTAGGCAATTGGATTGCTCACTGTGGTCTTTAGTTTAGGCTAACTTGCAAACATCACATAGAGCAAAAGCATAAAGTATATCAATTTTGAAATGATATTTGGTCGTTATTAGTAGCCTAGTGGATTAATCATCTGAGTATGCTGACTTAAAAACTTTCAAATTAAAACATTTAAAAAAGCCTCATTGGCCTGGAATGTGTGACTAGCGTGACTAGAAATGTGCCCTACTCCCTTTACCCTACACGTGATAAAGAACTTATGACTATTCTTTACGCTCTACTGTACATGATCTGCACAGTAACCTGCAGCAGTACAGATTGTGGGATTTCATGAACACACTGAACATTCTTCATTATGCTTCCACTGAAGGCTACAAAATGGCCGAACCGCCAAAGTCAATACATAGGCAGTAGAGTTTTGGACACAGTTTTGGAAATAACAAGAACTAAATTAGGTCAAGGTTTAGTCAGAGGTTAAGGTTTTCACTGCTCATTTGTTAGGCCATGTTTAAATTTACGACGTGCACCACAAATTAAAAACTTATATCACTATATTATTGCGTATCTATCAGTTTTAATTCATGTAATTGCATCCCACTATTTAAAACAAATCCTGCTATAATTGATTGCTGCTATTTAAAAATAATATCAGGCAGTAATCAAATCCCATGCTGATTTTTTTTAGTCAGATAATGTGAACGAATAAGAGGTAGGAGATGAGGTAGAGCAGTTGACAATCTTCCCTCTTGAACAGTCTTGAGGGACTGGTATATCTTGTTAATAAGAAACTAGAAATTAGCCTACAGATACTGTGTTACACTCATGAGATTTCCCTTAAAGTGTGTGTATCTATAAAAGCAAAGTGGCAGCAAAAAAGTAATTTGTACTGTAGCGGTAATAACTACTTTCAGTTTTCAGATGAAGCTAAACTCCACACTGCCCTCACATACACACCCACCAAATAAGAGAGGGGATAAAATGAATAAAATGGGAAAGGAAACTCAGTGAACAAGAGCACAAAGACCATTTAATCGCTATCATCTTTCTCTTAATAACTGCAAATTTTCCCCTGGGCTCCTGGGAGAGGGCCTCAGTGAACGGCTAAGCTCTTATCTGTGCCTTCCACATTTAGTGGTGGAGAGTGGCTCCCTCAGTACCCAGCCCCCAGGCCTGGGCTCAGCCGGGCCCCCGGGACCAGCACGCTCATGGGCCCTCATTGTTTAAGGCGAGCCAGAGCATCCAGGGAGAAACCAGCCTAAAGACATAGAGAAGCCTTCACTGCTGCTTTATTCAACACCTACTTATTTTCACAGGCCTACAGATCACAAACACATCCCTTTTAGGACTAATAATTAGCAATTTAGGAAGCTTGCCCCTCAGGATACACAGTTTCAATTCAACCCATCAGGTCAGAGCATGCTTCACAAGGTGTTTAATATTCATTATCTCTTCCCACTTAATAATTTCTTGTCATTACATCAACCAGGCAGGGGCAGGTGATCTTTTTTTATTCACATTCATTGTCTTTGTAATTCCTCTGCTTATTAAGGTCTATACAAGCAGTGGTTTTGTATGTGGAGTTCCCAGAGCATCTATTGTGAGCCTGGGACCAAAAACTGTATATATATATATAAATACATATATAAATAAATAAAAGATTCACATATGTATTCCCTTACTTATATATAACTTAAGGTTCCATTTACAATTTTCTATGAAATTATGCCCCCGAAAATAGCATGCAGGTTGTATAGGTTACATTTAAATTATATTATTAACGTATTTCGCACATTCATGTGAACTGAATACAATTTTAATTCAAAACTTAGTATATATCACCAGATGCAAGAACAAAATAGAGCAAGAAGAGCTTATGAAGCAACAGCTAAACGCAGAAGTTGAATTTAAGTGTCAGTATCCAGGAGTGCAACAAAATTGGACACAAATCCAGTCTAAATCAATCCGGCTACAATTTATATGGTAATGGTACCTAACAGCACGCACTACTATAGAATAACTATAAGGTATGTTTGCATTGAAATCACACAGCGAAAACAGAAATGCAGGGAAATGCTGTCTTCTGTCTTGATCTGACCATGAGCAGAATCTTCAGTGACTTGATAAGCAGGTTTGGGTCTTTAATCTGTACTCAGTATTAGTAAACTGACATATAGTTAATCCATGAAAGCTCTCGAGAGAATTCTGCAGCACAAGTGAGCCAACTTGCAAGTGTTAACAAAGTTATTGCTTTGAAACTGTTTAAAAATCCTCACCACACATCATACCTCAGGGGGCAAGAAAAACATTTAACGAGAATAACCAAGGATCCATTGTTTCAAAAGACTCAACTCATTCATTTGCACCCAATTATGCCTCACAAAAAATAATTGATTTTCACTCCACTCTCTTACATAAAAAAGAAGGCAGTGATAATGTGCATTGGTTCGGAAACCGAAATTTCAAGATTCTCATCAGAGTGAGGAAATACATCTTAGCTTAGAACAAAAGGCAAGCATTTAGAGGCACTGAAAGGGCTAGGGTTGGAATAATGAATGAAGTCCAAGTAAGCTATCTTCCCTGGGCAGGGAGTCACTGGGGATGCCAACACAGAGCCGGTGAAATGAACTACCTATCTGCACACAGAGTGACTGCTCCATCCTATTTGATTTGGCTCTCCTATCATCTCTTAAGAAGATGTCAGCCTTGCTCCATCTATTGCTCCGAGCCTTTATCGAAGCCAAGACGTTCCCCAGCAAGAAGGGGGGAGCCGCATTTCAATCCGTTTCAAACGCACAACACTATTATAACACTGTTATGCGATAAAAAGCAGGTTGTTAAATAGATCTGTCTATTTGAATGGTAATAATGATCATTTTACCAGGCACCGTGTCATGACTCGTTGAACAAGCGAACGTATTTGTATGCAGATGTTGAGCAACGACGTGACATGAACGACCTTGCCAAACTTTTGTACTATAAAAAATGGAACTGCGTCTTCGCAGTTGTCTTTTTTTTCTCCATTCTTGTTACTTGCCTAGCTCTTTTTCAGTGAAACCGTGGTGGATGCAGACAAAACAAATGATTTCAACCAAAATATTTTGAGAAATATTGGCCCAGAACAATGCCTGCTGTGATAGCAGACTTGGTTAGAGAATTCTTTAAAAAGCTTAGCTGCAGTGAACATCCTCAGGTGGTAAATGAAATAACTCATTTTCAATTTGAATGAAATTTTTTTTTTAAATTCTAAATGTCATCTAAATGTCATTCAAGGCTAAATCCTGGGCTAAAACTCGCAGTTGTATACCTTATGCTTGTCATGTTGAAAAGTAGTCCATACCATAATATTAGAACCAGAATTATAATTAGTCTCAGGACCAATTTCCCAATTGCAGTTACCCTAAGCCTAGTGCCAGGCTCTGAGAATCTCCCCTGGTGGAAAAATAATAATGTAGAACTAACTGGAGGGTGTGTACTTAACCAGCAATATACATACAGTGTATATTTAAACATCTTAAAAGAAATAGGTGGGTTCACATTATTTATGGACATGTGGCAGCAGTTAATTGTTTAATAATGTTTAATCCTATTTCTGCACTAGGTTAAGAACAGATAGGACCCACCACATAAAACCCTAAGGAATCAGAGCCAAAGGGGCTTCTATATTAAAACAGATCCATATAGAACCCTACATGTGAACTTGTCCCCTTGTGTAATATAGAAAATTATGACTCCATGTGTTAAATCTAGTACTCATCAGACATTAATTAGTTATGTAACTAAGATTTTGGTAGATAGCAATCTATAAGAAACTGAATCAGTGAGGAAAAATAGAAAAGAAAATGCATCCTAGTGTGTTCTTTCATTCAGATTCCAGACACAAAACTCACCGGCTCCCCGTGGACCTGAGCAGCATCATCAGCAAACAAGACTGACCTGCAATGAAACGTAAATAGCTTTGTCGGGCGATGTTGTCAGAGCAGTGATACTTTCATAATGCTGTTCCTTACACACTCTACATCCAAGGGAAAAAATCAAGCTGAAGTTCATTCTTAAGTTCATGCAGAACACTATATTGCACAATGTTTATGATTCTGCTAAAATGCTGAAATTCTGATGTGCTAAATGTCTAAGATTAATTTCACTGCCATTTTCTATAGGCATGGTGCTGAGAGGAAGCTCATAAGGACATGATGGAGAATCCCATTTTCCTTAAACTCCATGTGTGAGCACTCACCCAGGCTATGATGGCCCTGCCTTCACCCTGTGCTGAGCTTGGCTGTGGCCTCCACCCCAGCTGCTCACCACTTTCCATTTATCTGCCCATATACCTATAAAACTCGGTCAGCTCTCCCTTGCTTCAGCACAGCCCAGCCTGGCAGATTGAGAGCGGCCCGTAATGCACAAGTCTGTTTTTATTATTCTTGCTGGGGGAACACTATTTCATCAAGAGCACGATTCCACCAGAGGAGAGGGGAAGAGGAGATAGGGCCTGCAGCGCAGCTATATTTCTTCCAATCAAACATTCCGTAAGGCAAAAATGAGTTGGCGCCATCAAAGCTAAGAATAATGCTGCCAGCTTTTATGTAAAAGGAAGGACTGATGGACAAATACAGGAAGGCACGACAAGTTTAATGACGTGTGTTGAGGGTGCCCGAGATTGGAAAAGTGACAGAGAGAAGCAGCCTCCTTGGTGGAATATAAATTGTGGGGGGCCTGCTGTAAAAAGGCTTTTATCTGGAGTGAATGTGGGACGTAATGTGCGGGTCAGGGTTAAGTCATTTTCTCCGGCAAGTTAAGCGAATAATGAAAGCGAGTCGGTGCAGAGAAGGAGCAGTGCTGGCGCCAGTTTGTCTTCATTTATTATGCCAAATCTCATGCTTTTGGCGTGGCGGCACCGAGACCCGTGGCTCGCACCGGTGGACGACATATCGCTTAATTTACACAAAGTAATGAAAGCAGGGAATGGGAGGACAAAACAATTTACCTGCTGACATGAGAAGAAGTGATTTGCGAACATAGGGGTTAGCGGAAGAGCGGGCACGGGGCCACGGGTGGGAGGCAGAGAAAGGCAGAGCGCTGAAGGAAAGCTGTGGAAAGGGATGGAGGGGGGGGGCAGGTGGGCAAAAGGGTGGGAGTTGAGCACCCTGTCTGTGATCACAGCTGTGATTATACCTTCAGTAGCTCAGCTGTGGAGACCATCTTTCACACATATGCACACATGTATAAGGCACATGCAGTTCTACATGTGGGGGATAAACACATCTCCGACCACCGACACAGTCACCCACGCTTTTGTATTTCTACATCAAATACACACAGAGAGAGAGAGAGAGAGAGAGAGAGAGAGAGAGAGACTAAAAGGCCAATCAAGGCTTAATTGACATCAGTCATCAGTGCTTAAGGAGCTGAGGCCCTTGTCTCTCTGTTTCGACCCTCCTAATCGCAATCACACACAGAGAATCTGTGGCTCTCCAGGCCTTCATGAGAGTAGCCTACAGGAGATCACAGTCATTATCATCACTCCAACTAGCAACAGGTATTTTTAGCCACAGACCTGCTGGAGTTCACTGCTATCTCAGGAGATCAAACCAAGGAACCAGAAACAAGTTTAGTAAGAAAACATATTCAAATTGTATGACCCTTTGTTTCCATGGCGTCTATCTTTTTAAAAGGCCAAGTTCATTTTACAGAAGGTAGAGGAGATCTGCACTAATCTCCCTGCCTGGACGTTTTCCCAGTGTGTGATGACCACAGAACCTCTCAAGTGATTGAAGACAATCATTGCACTGTTCCTGTGTCCTTAATATTACAGCACGGTCTCCGTCAATACTCCTCAGCTCTAACAGACGACCATCTATAAGAGATGTACAAACAGCCTAACGAAAACCCCTGTCATTTTCCAATCACTGGCCTTTAGTGCTGGACGGTTAGATCCAATGCTCTGGGGATGGTTTTTATCTATAAGAGGTAAAGAGACCTTTAACAAATAGAAGCAGAGATCAAAATGGCTGCAAAAAAAAAAAAAAAAAAGCATTGAGCGCCCCTCATGTTCTATATCGCCTTCACTCTTTAATGTATTTATTATGTACGTTTTGCACCTTACATACAGATTTAGATTGATTACGCAACTTTCAACCTTTTTATTACCATTTTTTTTTTTGTAAAAATAAAAGCAGTATTTTTAAAATACCACCAATACTCTCAAAATCACATATGGCAAAATGATTGGCCCCTAAAATATCAATATAAAATTTAAAATATTATTGGGTGCTTAATCATGTTTAGGGTCACGGGGGAAGCTAGTGCCAATCCCAGCTGACTTTGGTTGAGAGGCAGGGACACACAATGATCAAGTCACCAATCCACCCCAGCGCAACACACAGGGACAGACAACCATTCACACTGTCATTCACACCTATGTGTAGCCAATTAGACTAATCCCCTCTGTGTATGTCTTTGGATTGTGGGAGAAAACCGGAGTACCCAGAGGAAACCCACGCAGATACGGGGAGAACATGCAAACTCCACACAGAAAGGCGCCCGTGTCCAGGACCTTCTTGCTGTGAGGCGACAGTGCTAACCATTTAGCCACCATGCCACCCAGTAATTGATATGAGGTAATGTATTATAAGAAGAAGCCTTTATTCATTACATACACATTACAGAGCACTGAAATTCTTTCCTTTGCATCTCTGCACTTGTTAGGAAGTTGGGTCAGAACACAGGTTTAGCTGTGATACGGCGCCCCTGGAGCAGAGAGGGTTAAAGGCCTTGCTCATGCCCCCAACAGTGGCTTTACACTGCTACGGTCTGAACTGCTGACCTTCTGATCAATAACTCCGATGACTAACCACTGAGCCACCACTGGAGGAAATTTAAGGCGAATGGTGATGGAGGCAAAAAGAACCCATGGATTAATGACTTTAGAAATGAGGCATTAACAAATAAGGATGGAGTGCTGATTAGTGTTTGACATGAAAACTGCACAAGTTATAATTTGCATGATGAGATGATTGAAAACCTTATTCAACCTGTGGCGGCTCAGTGGTTAAAGCATTGGACTACTGATCTGCAGGCAGCATCCTACTGCCTCTACTGGGTCCTTCAGCAAAGCTCTTAACCCTCAGTTATTATAAAACAAAATAGATAAATGTCAAATGTAACATCCTTGCTTTGGATAAGTGTTTTGGTGTCCACAAAATGTCCTGAATGTAAACTATACAGCATTCCTATATACTGTATTTAGCTCAAAATACTGCATTACACAAAATGCATTTATGTTATCGATTTTCTATAAGGGTGAGAAAAATACTGTCATGTATTAACAGGAGTTATATTCATTAGTGTGCATGTTAAAAAAAGAAGCTAATTTATTATGAAATCAGTTCAGTAACCATAAGCGTTAAACAAAGAGATATTACTGAGCATGCTCAGTACGTACAGAGAAATACACGCACAAAGAGGCAGATGCAAGTAGTGTGTGTTCCTGTAGCGCTGCTCGGTGGGCAGGGTTGGTCACGGTAAACGGTGGGGTGTTGTCTGCTTTTGCTGGCACAGCTTCACCACGAGTCTGAGATGACAGAGGAAGTATCACTCTCCATGGGCATGCTGGGAAAAGCCTGGAAGCGTCTCCATCCTGCTGCTCTAACCCTCACAACAAATCAAACAACACAGCACCCTGGCCAAGCAGCCCTCTGCCACAGTGCTAAGGGCCCGACATCGGCCGGACGCATGCGCTCTACATGCAGCTTCCGCTCTTACAGTTCTGATGAATTAAATAAAGTCATTGCTCTTAAGAAGAAGACAAATATGATAAGGTGAGCCGAAAGCAAAAAAATTTAACTTTTCACTGTACTTATTACTACTAAGAAGGTATTTATATGTATATTTAATAGAGCTCCAGCAAAAACTGGTAGGTCTACTAAATATCCCAGAGCCTTAACCACTGAGCCACCTCCGGTTGAAATTTAAGGAGAATAATGATGGAGGCAAAGAAGAAGCCAAGGATTAAATGACTTCAAATGAGGCATCAATAAATAAAGATGGAGTGCTGATCATTTTCAAATCACTGTTTTACAAAAACTGCACTCAGTATATTTTGTGTGATGATTGAAATCTTATTTGGCAGCTCAGTGGTAGGTCTACTAAATATCAGGCTAAATAATTATTATCATACAATGCAATGTAATACATGCAATTTAAAAAAAAATATGAATAAGTAAGAACAAATGTACCTTTTGAACACTTTATTCGAAGGGTACCTACATTACGCCTACATGACACCTTCATAAAGGCTAGATAAATATTTAATTAAGCATTACAGAAACATTTATATCTGGCTTATATCAAAATCCATGAAGTGACAAAGGTTTTTATGGCGCATATTGTTTTGCCTTTGCATGAGAGAGGAGAGGCTTCAGTTATCCTTATGGGTTGAATGTTAGTGTACTTTTTATCCTTCTCTGGCCATTCATTTCATTTACTTAAAGCACATTCACAACAAACAAACAAACAAACAAACAAATAAATAAATAAGTAGACATAGTCCTTTGTAAATGTAGTACAATTGTAATTTGGTGAACACTTTAGATTGAGATGATCAAGATCATCTATTTATGTGGCATATAAAATATTGTAATTATACTTCATAATAATTCTTCTTTATAAATTGAGCAATAGTTCATGAATGTGCTAATAATACATACCACATTTGAATTCAAGACTATTATGAAGCATCACTGTAATACTTCACTTATATTACATGGTCAAAAGTATGTGTACACCTGACCATCACATCCATATCAGGGTCTTCTATAAACTGATGCCTCATAGTAGCAGTAAGGTTTGCTGGAGCTAAAGGGACCAAACCTGTTCCAGCATGACTGTGCACCCAAGAACAAATCAAACTCCATGAAGACAAGTTTTGCCAAGGCTGGAGTGGAAGAACTTGAGTGTCCTGCACAGTGCCATGACCTCAACCCCACTGAACACTTTTGGGATGAACTGGAATGCCGACTGCACCACAGGCTTTCTCACCCAACATCAGTGCCTGACCTCACTAATGCTTTTGTGACTGAATGGGCACAAATCCCCAAAGCCACACTCGAAAGTCTGGTGGAGAGCCTTCCCACAAAAGAGGACGTTCATCATATCGGCAATATTTGGAATGGGATGGAATGCTTTTGGCCATGTAGTGTATCTAGGAATCTTATACACTGGCCAAATAGTTCATTTTAACACTCTCTAACTAAAGTGACTATCCAATTTGCATTTATAACACTATTACTGAAGCACTACGTAGGCCTTCTGTAACTTTCTCAAAGTGCTGTGAATGTGCAGTTAGAAAAACTTGCAAGATAAGAACTAAACAAATTATACCAATAATCTAGATCAGTTCAGATTATTGATAATTGAGCGCAAACTCTTATCTCCCTTTCATGTCATCTCAAGGGTTTTGCCAGAAGCTTTTCATAAAGTATCCAGCGTTGTTTTTTGTTTTAATGAAATGCTTATGAATATATTATAAAGGCTCTGTATGGGTAATCCTTAAATAACCTGTTACCAGTCTTACCACTACAGTATGTATAATATTGTATGGTGCCATGTTTACATGCTGTTACATTTAAGGGACTTCAGAAGATTTACCTAATTATGTATATTATCCTACAACCCGAATTTCAAAGTTGAATAAAATCAAAATTAAAAGACTTTCAAATTACAGGAGCCAATATTTTATTCACAACAGAACATAGATAACATAACAAATGTTCAAACTGGGAAACTCTACACCTTTATCCACTAAATGAGCTCATTTCAAATTTGATGCCTGCTATAGGTCCCAAATAAGTTGGCACGGGGGCAACAAAGGGCTGAAAAAGCAAGAAAGTTTAAAAAGATTCAGCTGGGAGAACATCTAGCAACTAATTAAGTTAATTGATATCAGG
>JAQLOM010000005.1:6358118-6378964 GCA_030068315.1 Chrysichthys thysi
TCTCGCTGTGTGTCGAGAGTGATATACACACACACACACACACACACACACACACACACACACACACACACACACACACACACACACACCCCTACCCCCCCCTACCCCTTTTGGCTTAGAAAATAACCAGACCTGACCTTGGGTCACTTATTACTTTACTCATATAATGTATTCAAATTCATGACAGCATTCCATACCATATGGTGTTCTAGCTCGCATCACTACTTGATTAGCTTTTCCTTAGTAAGGTGTCTTCTGATATACTAGCATACACTCACCATCCACTTTAATAGAAACACCTGTACGTATGCTATGTACAATGCATAAAATCATGCAGATACAGCTCAAGATCTTTAGGTAATGTTCAAACATTAGGATGAAAAAAGTTGTGATCAGGATTGAGTGTTTCAGAAAATGCTGATCTCCTCGGTTTTTTTTTTTTTTTTTTTTTATAAAGAGTTTAGACAGAGTGGTGTGAAACACAAAAAACATCCTGTGAACACTGGATCTTCAGGGTAAAACACTGTTGATGAAAGAGATCAGAGGAGATTGACCAGATTGTTTTAAGCTTTATTGATTTTTGTTGTTGTTTTTAAGCTGTGAATCTGAGGCTGTGCCCATGATAGCCTGAAGGCTCTCTGCTTATAGGACGTTTTTTGTTTTTCGCACCATTCCTCGTAAATACTGGAGACCACTGTGTGTCAAAATCCCAGAAGATCAGCAGTTTATAAAATACTCAAACTATCCTGTCTGGTACCAAACAAGCATGCTTGAACCATGTTTAATGTCAAAGAGGACACAATTTTTCTTGAATCTGATGTCTGATGTGAGCATTAACTGAAACTCTTGACCTGTATCTTCATGATTTTATGCATTGTCCTGCTGCCACATGATTGGCTGATTTTGATTACTGCATAAATGAGCAGGTGTACAGGTGCTCCTATTAAAGTGGATGGTGAGTGTATATCAATCATTTGGGGAAAACAATAATCCAGCAATATTACCAGTAAAAACTTTCAAGCCAGTCTTACAAAAATGTGTGAGAACTGGACAAAGAACCATATAAATTGAGTATTGTATTAATAGGTGGCTGAAAGACGATGGTTTGCTCCAGAGGATGGGTAATAGTATGTGGCATTAGGTAATCAGCGATGGAGCGGGTGGGGAGGGGAGGATGTGGACTGGAGCTGCAGACAGCGCTGCCTCTGATATATGGAATAGTAAGAAGGTGATGTAATTTCCAAGCAAAACAGAGACCAAATTTTCAGGCCAATACTGGAGGCCAGAGTCCTTTCCCTAACTCCACACACACACACACACACACACTTTTTCCCTCCTCTTCATCCCTGATCAAGTGGAAAAAGTCTTACTTCTGCAGCAAGCCTTAACACATTATCTCATCTAAGCATAGTCAACCTACAAGTGTGTGTGTGTGTCTTGATTTATTCAAAGGCCACCTCATTCAGAGTGCACATAAGAGCACTGTGTTATAGTGGCTCTGCTTACTCTAAGACTTTAAATAGACCAAGGAGTCATTCAGTGCCATTCAAATGGTCACTTAGCGTCACTCAACAGCCAAGAGAATGTGAATTTACCGTGACCCAATTTTAAAGGGTAAGTGGAATAATAAGTAGAGCGAATTTTTTTTTTTGAGAGAAATAAATACTCCATCTGCAGTGTAATTTGCTTTAGAATGGATGACGTCTGAATATTCCAGCTTAAACATGTACATGTAGCATTGACCTAAAAATCATATAATACAAAATAAATCCTGTGTCAGGCAAATTTCAATTTCGTAGTCTTCTCTGTGAAGATCTATGGTGGTCGGTTTTTTTGTTTTTGTTTTTTTTTAACTCTGGCTACGCTTATGACACTACACAACCCTACATCATCATCCTTGTATTGTCTCAGTATTATTTCATGTCCCAAATTCTTTCTCAGCTGTGGAGCGGCACGTGTTCCTCCATGTTCCTCTGTTCTATTTCTTGTGTTTACCTCTACTCTCTAACATGTCCAGCAGCCCTGAGATTGCTTTTTCAGAAGTCTCTGTGTGATGTCACCTGTCGGGAAAAGGACCTCGCATGGAGGTAAATCCCAGACACAGGAAAAGAGGATGGGGAATGTTGGGACGGTGATGTCTGGAACAGGGCCGTTCTAAGATACTTGGGCAGTGATTGCAGGCTGTAGTGGTTCCTGTCCTTTCTTTGGACTGTATGTTTTTTTTTAATGATATATTTTTTTGATGTTTTGATTTCACAGTGTTTGTAAGTGAGATTTTATTTGTGTCCTAAGGACAGTGTTTATGAAATTGTATAAACACGAATACTATGACATATCTGCTGAAGAACAGTCTAGATGGTCTGGTTCACTAATAGTAATGTGTATCAGCTGTCAATTACGTCAAAGTAAACACAAACCTATGAGGTAAGCCTTTCTTTTTTTAATGAAAGCATCTAGAGTAACATTATTGCTAGACTAAACAATATTTCACGTGTTCTGAATAAGATTGTGTGGTATTTGCCTGCAGGATATATGTTTAAACCATATTTGAATCTTTTTAGTTACGCTGAAAAACATTCAGGCCTGATTTCAAATATTCTAAGCATCATGATTATACTGGCCTTCATTTCAAATCGGATATCAGCAGTTGTAAATTAGAATTTTGTTCACACAATTATGCCAACAATCCCCCACACTCACAGCCATGGAACAAATGATCTACAGACTAAAACCTTGGCAAAAATAGGCCATAATGTGAAATCCACCTTAAACCATTGCAATGGGAAAAATGAGGTCATCCAAAAGGAAACTGAAGCCTTGATTAGAATTTCAAATCTTCACTCAAAGTGGGGCTTTCCACCTTCAGCTAAAGGACTACAGAAAGGGCAGCGGAGTAAAAAAAAAAAAGAAAGAAAGAAAGAAAAAAGAAAAACAGTGAAACACAGAACAAGTTTCTTTTGCTTTGTGGAAAGTTACAATGCATAATTGACTGTATTTTGAAAATGCTGCTTGGAAGACAGACATGGAAAAAACAGTTATTAGTCCCGCTGCCAAATCTGTAAACAGGTATTAAAGATCAAATGCAGTCAAATGATTATGAAGAACAACTGAACTTTTTTTTTTTTGCATATAAACATAGTTTTCATTTTGGCATACAATTCTGAAGACTTGGTGCACACACAAAGGTGCACAAATAGTTGTTGACTTGGCTGTAAGCAAGAGTTTCCACTTAGCTTATAAAATACTAGCAATGTGCTTGTTTTGCTTAGCAGCGCTAGCACCAGGCCAATTACAATCTAAGTAAAATGAGTTGCAGAAAAAGACGCTTTCTTTCTGCTATATATGAAAGAGAGATTATTCTTCTTCTTCATTATTATTATTATTATTATTATTATTATATCTACACTGCATAGCAGTCCATTTGGCATAATCTGTTTATTACATAAACATAGCTTACCACATTTACCGTGGTATCCAACCAGCTAGGGATTTGCAGCCTTGCTAATGGAGTGTGGTCTGTCAGCAACATGCTCAGCTCTTAGAGGGCATTTAAAGTAGTATAAACTGAGGCTAATCTGAGGATCATGAATGCTGGCTGTGTGGTCCGCTGGTATATATTTGCGTCTACTTTTAGACCAGGCAGAAATCAACGTTTTCACACAAAGCCTTTAACCAAAGTTCTCTCAACCTAAAACGCTAAGCCTTTGGGAGTGCACATTTCAGAGACACCTGTTCTGTAGTAGAGCGGGAGGAAGGAACCCACTCTGGTATCCCAGGCCTGCTCAGCCTAGTCCACCATCCGTATGAAGGACATTTGGTTTTCATTTCATGACTTCAACTTGTTGCTAACTCTTCCTCTGTAAAGCACAAACAGATGGGACATGGCTTTGGCTCTGCAATCTCCCAAAGCAAGTAATCATTTTCATTCACATCTGAGCGGTGGCGTTGGTTTCGATTCAAAATTGGGTGGACGCGCTGCTCATGACACCCAACCCATCATATAAACGTTTTATACTAAATATTCACAAAAATCATTTTGCTAAGGATACTTCATACTATGCCCCAGTAACTCTATACAGAAAATTTACTTATTTAAACCCTTTAAATGCTTAATTATACATATTCATGATTAGAATGCAGACTTATGGTAGTGTTAACTGGCTCTTTTTATCTTTATTAAAGGCCCACCCACCTCACCATCCCCTTCACTGTTATAAAGACTTTTAGTCATTTAATAAAGTATCAAACACTTCTAGCCAACAAGCTGGATTCATAAGCTTGATAACCCAGTCTATGCACAAGTATGTACTTTCAAACCTTTAGTCAGATTAGGGAAAATGTGAGAAATGGTTGTAGTGTGCGGTCTGAGAAAGAGAAAAAGTTGTTAGCTAGGTGGTAAATGGGGAAAGTTGGAAGTTTAAAAAAAAATGAACAGAACCAGTGTTGGTTGAAGGGAGTGTACCTTATTAACAATAGAGCACACAAAAGTTGTGAACAACAATTTATTGAAGCTTTTGAAGCTATCACAAGTGCAAAAAAACAATTCCTAGTGCTTGTTTCACTCTTTTTGGCTAGCTAATGTAATGCTAATGTAACACTACAAATTCAGTCACTCTCAGTTGTACAGACAATTGTCTACATGTAAAATGTTCTAGGGTAAACTTGAATTTAACAAGCTAGCTATACTCGCTATCTCTTACAGCTACTCTTAATTAGCCCGTTTAATCCAGTATAAATCAACAGGTTGCAGAAACTCCATGGTTAATTTCTTCGATTGTTACCCATGCTCAGCTTACTTCAGTTTTAAGCAGTCTTGTCAATCATGAACAATTGCTTGGAAAGTGTAGTTGCTACAATCTGCTACACTAATGCTGTGTAAAGGAAGTTGCTGAATGTAGCTCGATTTTTGGAGCGCAAATCAAACACTATATTATATTAAAGAGAGTGTGTTAAATATACATGGGGTGTGAGAGCTGAGTCCACACATGTCATCACCATCAGCTCAAATCTACATCTGGGCATCTGAGGGAGACGGAGGTCTGAGAATCCATAAATTTCGACTGTAATGCTCTGTAAAATGCATTCGAAGAGACTTACCTCTGCTTTCTTGCCTTGCAGATGAACTGTCTCATTGCCTCAAAGGTGTAACATCTAAAATATTCCGCTTCAACGTTTCGTCTATGGAGAAAAATTCCACCAACCTGTTCCGAGCAGAGTTTCGTGCCCTGAGAGTGCCCAACTCCAGCGCCAGCAGGAATGAGCAGCGCATCGAGCTCTATCAGGTAGCTGTACTCTTTAATTACATGAATGGAGTTCGGTCATGTATATTAAGAGCTAATGTACATCTACATTATGCCTTTAACCATGTACAGATGATAGACAGAATAATAGATTGCTGTAATAATAAACAAAAAGACACTGTAGAGGAAGAGGCAGATCCTTAAACAACTTCAGTAGCCAAGTATGGCTCAGAAGAGGAACATGATTCTGATTTATGAATGATTTCTCATAATTCCCAGATTCTAAGAATTCATAGTTCTTGCTTTTGGACCCATGTGGAGAACAAATCTTGAGCAAAGCTATAATATTTGACCAGGCCATTAAACTGACAGACATTTCGAAGACAAACACAAAATTCATTCCCATCATGTATTAGCAAGTAGTTCTTTTTCATATTTTTAGGTAGTAGTGTATATGGGGGTATTGATATCACAGTGCTGTTCAGTACTCTATTCTGATTGGTCAGAAGGTGCTGATTAGTTTACTATAAAACTATTGCTCTGGCTGTAGTTCCAGATGGAAAGCAAATGACAGGTTTATATTAATGCACTCTTGATAATGTTATTGTTTCCATAGTAACATCTTGTGTACGGGGGACACTCTAAATAAATAGATTTAAAAACGTTCATAATCGTTGATATAGTCAGATTTTCGGTGACAATGTTGATATTTTTGGAAGGAGTCTCCAGTGTCAGTGCTTTGTAACAGTAAGAAGTGAAGCTGTAACTTCAGGTTTTCCAACACTGGAAAGTCTTTGTGGTTTCTCGATAATATGAAAAAGTCCATATTTTTGTCGGAATGACTTCAAGAGGGGGAAAAAAGAGGGAACTGTTAGAATAACAGATGTTCTACAACACTAAACAGCTATAAACAGATTTTTAAAAAATGGAACGTTCTTTAGTAAATAGGAATCAGTTGGCAAATTGCTGTAGTCAACATGCTGTTATTGGAAAAGAATAAACTCTAGGGTAGTAATGGCATCATCCCATGTCGAGTTCTTAGATTATCTTCCTATAATATCATTCCTCAGCATGTTTTATTTCTTACATATACTGTGTACCATTTCTTTTCCTACATTTTAAAAGCCTACATTGTCTGCTGGACTGCAGTAGAGGAAATTAGACACCACCTAAATCCTAACAAAGTCAAGATTTTAACTTCACTGGAAAAAAAAACCCCAAAGGTTTCTTAAAGAAACACTTTATTATTATTATTTTTAATTTCACACAATAACTCCCAAGCTAGCAGTTGCTAAGCACTAGTCATTACTGTACTGTATATATGAACATGGGACCAAAAAAGGATACTGAATTTGTATCAAGTCCTCCAACTCTTGCTTCTTCAGTTTTTTGTTTTTTTTTCAAAGGGCTGATCTTTATTCCAGGCACCAAATGGATTATACAGGAGTGTATTTGCACAATTCAGTTGAACAAAGGAAGTATTCTGAGAAAGCCTGACTAAAGCTCACTTTCTGCCACTGTCATAGCCAGAGTACTGTAATGTAATACATCAGTGAGGATGGGAGTTTTGGGAGATAAATTGCATGTAGTGGCATATTATATATACACACATCTACTATGTGTGCATATGTATATACTACCACTATATATAAAATGAGGTGAGGGGGGATTTTTGGTCGGTTTCCTCATTAATCTCCCATGAGAGGCTGGGAGCCATGATCAGGTTCCAGCGTTTCCTGCCAGGGAGACGCGCGTCTCCGGCCCTGCAGGGCTACACTTTAGGCCCAGCCTGACAGGCCTACAGATGGTTTCCAGGAGCTGTGGAGGAGATAGAGGTAGCGTCACTCACGGGAAGGAGAGGGGGGAGGTTCAGGGGTGTACGTGCGCCCCCACAGCATTCGTATGGTCAAATGTCTTGCTTTAGCGTGGGCTGACTGAGTAGTCTCAGAGGACCTCCAGCCCTAGCTCGAGTCTCACAGGAGGTTAGATTAGGTCCTAAAGGGGGGCAGAAAAGTTGCTTTTCCCACCTCCTGTTGTATTCTTCGCATGCCTGATGGTATATGGGGGAAGTGATTTTATCAAGGAGATTGTTGAGTCAGACCTTGTGCTGTAGATTTTGGAACATAAGTCTTGCTGCTACTTAAAGACTTCCTGAGCAGGATGATCTGGTGATTTTTGTGTTTGGGATAACAATATTATGAGTGTAAACCAGAGTTTTATGTTGGAGAAGCTTTTAACTGGTAAAGAAGGCTAAACGCAAGCATTAACATGCAATATGGGGATATCTCTCACACTAGGAGTCACTTTTTCCATAAGTGAGAGGGGAGAATGCTTTGGCCTCGGGTATCCTTGAGTGTCTGGCTCAGACGGCGCTGGCCAGGCCAATGTCTGGAGCGCGTGTGAATACGAGTGTGCTTGCTTAGTGTATTTTACCATATGACTCGACTACTCGTGCTGTCAATCACTTGTTTTATTTTGCTAATAAAACACCATAAACACTGTCTCAGGAAGAATTTGACTTAAAATAAGGATTGGACAATGTCCTCCTTGACCTCAATATCACATGGAATCCCAAAAGTCTTCCCCATGCAGACTCTGTTTTATGCAAAAACTGTTTTGTGTTTCTTCAGATCATTATACACAATGAGCATATTGCAAAGCAGCGGTTCATCGGGGGAAAGAATGTCTTGACCAAAGGGACGGCTGAGTGGGTCTCTTTTGATGTTACAGAGACTGTCAGGGAGTGGCTCATGCACAGAGGTGAGTTAAAAGGAAAGGATCAACATTTACATCCGGTTGTTTAAAAATTTTTTAAGACATTCAGAGCATCTATGAAAAGGCTGTCTTGAGATTGTGAGTAGAATTTCTTTAGGTCAGAATTTCTAAAATTAATATCAAAGGGTCTTAACATGGAGTTGTTGCAACACTTCCCATATCACTTGAGTCTGTATGATTTATCTCAAAGACATAATTTAAAGGTTCTTTAGAGTTTCTGAGGTACATGGCACCAAAACCAACCCCTTAAAAATCCCAGTTCACCCTTCCCGGAAAACTTTGCGCCAAGTTGTGAGTCGCCATTTTCGACGCCATTGATATTCCAAAAACAATCCGCAACAATCTAACTACATCCTAGGCCACAGATCTTACACTGTAATGTGAACTTAAAGATATTAATTATTAGTTGCCACATATGGCATGTGAATTAAAAAAAAAAAAGTTGGAGATGTATAGCAGGTAGAGGTTACATGCTTTCAAAACAAAAACAACACACTGGATTGTGGGAAGGCCAGGACACCAAGAAATCATTGGCAGGTCCGAACTTCTTCATGCTTGTGAATACATTCATTTTCTATTAATTTCCAAGTAGTTATTGAATACTTTATAATGGTTGCTGAAGAGGAATAATGGAATAATGAGTCAGGAGATTAAGTTTTCCTAAAATAAAAAATAAATATATAAACAAACAAACAAATAAATAATCTGAAAACTTGTACTAAAGAGAATCATTCAGAAACTCAATGTGTTGGCTAGCAAGTAGCAGTTGTCCCAAATTTAGTTGGAAAGGAAGGCTTGGAATGAAATGCCAAAATGAAAATATATGACTTATACTTTCAGGAAGTAAAAATAACAATCTGTATTAATATGAAAATACATTTGACAGGGCCCAGGATTACAAACCGTTTGGTCAGCAGCTAGCATCTATTGCATGCAGCAAGTTCTTATACTTTCTGATTTATCACTGTTTGACTACAGTCCTCAGCACAGATGATATAATGATGATAAATCAGAAGAAGGAAAACTGTAATAAATGCTGTTGCTCTGAATTTGGTCTTCTCTCTGTGCTGTGCAGAGACTAATCTTGGTCTGGAGGTCAGTGTGCACTGTCCCTGTCACACCTTTAACACCAATGGTGACATCATTGAGAACAAACAAGAAGTACTGGAGGTCAAATTTAAAGGTAAGGCTAACTAAGCCTCAGGATTTTGTCTTTTTTTCCCCCCTCTGTCAAATTCTAGAGATGACTGCTAGAGGTAAAGCTTTTGCTTATGTCGTATTCTACAGAAACTATAGAAAACCTAGCACTGTAGCTTAGATTTTCTTCATCTTTGTAGGTCTTCAGTCATTTTATTGTCACCTCATCTCTGGATTTCCTTACCCTTTTTATCTGGAATATCATTATTCTCTTCTGGACTTTCATCTAAAACATATGGGTCTGAGTTGTAGTTGGAGATAATGCTCAGAGCAAGGCAAAGATCGGGAGCTTGATCATGGGAACGTGCTCGGGTCTGGAATCTCACTTAGTAAATGGGGGCCCCAGGGTCTGGGGGGGATTGGAAATGCTCCCTAACTCCATCAGCAGGCTCCACTGCAAGGAATGCGTTGCTGCCACGGGCGCTCAGACATTTGGCCCTGAATTAAAGAGGGGCGTCCGTATCCACTGGCAACGGCCCTCCTGAGACCCGAGCTGCTTTTTCTATCAGCGATAGATTGGATGAGCAGACAGGCGAGTGCAGGGGAGAATAAGAATTGAGGGATAAGATGCTGTGGACCGGTAGCCAGTAGGAGCTGGGAGATGTTGGGCACAGGTATGGATTTGATTTCATTTGTCCTTCAACATGCAGTGAGCTCTGTTTTGCTTGTAGGTATGGACGGAGAGTACCACGAGAACCGCTTGGATCTAGGTCGGCTCGGTAAGCAGAAGGAGTACCCCCAGCCCCATCTTATCCTGATGATGCTGCCTCCCCATCGTCTGGATGTGCCGCCCACATCCAGACGCCGCAAACGTGCGCTGGATACCAACTATTGCTTCTCGTAAGGGGAATGCTATTTTTTGTAATTGTTGTAGCGTTTAATGTGCATCAACTTTATTTAATAAACACAAGTAGGTAAGGTAGGAGAGCAGAAGTTTCAAGTTCCATCAGACACACCAAGAAATCAGTATTACACAACATACAGCTACAATGGGGGGAAAAAACCATTTATATATCATCACTGAGTAAGTTTACCGGTCCTCTCAGGGTTCACATTCCAATTAGTATTAGCACACCATGTTTTCCTCAAGCGGCTGGATGACTAAACCAGATAATTGGCATCTGACAACTTTAAGCAGAAAAATCAAGTTGGGATCTGTCCCTGTATTCAAATGCGAGAGGGCTCGTGTGTGTGTGTAGCACTCCAGCTCCTCAGAGCCACGATGCCTGGGTTTACCTTACCGACAGCATTCGACGCCTGGGCCCGGTCCAGGAGAGGAAAAATGACACACCTCACAGTGGAATTTCTGAGCCTCCGAAAGGCACAGCTTGAGCTGTTTATAAGGCAATACAGAATGAAAATAGAAGGCTTAAAAACGTCAAGTAAGAATTGGATGCATTACTTCATTGAGGCTATGGAAATGTCATTGAATGAATGCAGCAGGTGTGCCAAGAAAGGAGAGCAGCAGAATAAAAAAAGGTATATAATGCATAAGGACCTGAATCGACCGGCACTGGAGTAGCTGCTCATCCCACATCTGTCTCTCTTCCTCCATTGCAGTAATTACGAGGAGAACTGCTGTGTTCGCCGTCTTTACATCGATTTCCGACAGGACTTGGGCTGGAGATGGATCCACGAGCCTAAAGGGTACCACGCTAACTTTTGCTCAGGGCCGTGTCCGTACTTGCGTAGTGCAGACACCACACACAGCTCGGTGAGGGCACCTTTTTGGTTTTCTTTTGTTTAAATCATTCAAGAGCAAATGGTATAATGTAAATTTATCTTTTTCAAAAAGTGCCTTAATAGTTCTTCTTTATTCTAGTTAACAGCAAGCCTTAATAGTGTCTTAATCTTTCTCAGAAATGCCGAGATATTCATGAAGGTCTTCAAAGGGCAGTACTTATCATTTTTTAGTCAATGCAAAATCTTTTAAATGGGCATGACTCAACAGTATAAAAGCTAAAAATGAGTGAGACTAGGTGAGAAACAGTTTTAACAGTTGTAGATATTGGCATACAGTTATTCAGTAAAACCAGCCTTGCTTCGACAAATTTTGGTCATTCAGTTTAAATTTTTTAGGTTTAATACAGATTTAAAATACTGTATATTTTAAAATAAACACCTTATTTTTTTTAACTCTGTTATGAAAGGAATATAATGCCACCCCCCCATCATTAAACATTCACAACAGCACATACACTATGTATTCATTGAAGAATAACACTTTTTAAAGCATCATACTTTTTACTAGTTTGTAGTCATATTTAATGCTATGGAAATGTCTGTGAATCAAGTTAGTTCCTGTTATGACTTATGTTATAGCAGCTATAAAGAGTTTTCCCTCCATCCCAAAATACGAACCACAAAACAGCGAGTCCTATGTCCTCAGATCTTTCCTGTGGCGGAAAACTTTAAGAAACCTCTAACAGTTACAAAGTGCTGAAACTGGAGACTACTTCCATAAATGTCAAATAAAATCTCCTCACTAAATGCTTCACCACAACAGCACATATTTAATTGTTTTAGGAGAAGTGTCTGACACATAAACCCAGGTGCTAGAAACGCATAAGAATGAGTGTTATTAATATATTATAATAAACCTGATTTGCCTTAGACTTGGCACTACTGTCAGAGCTGCTGGTATAAAAAAAAATTAATCAACACCAATCAGAATTGAGGATTCAGTAACGCTGTGATATAAATATAAACAAAATTTATGGCAAGTGACACACAGATCCCTTCAATAGCAGGTGTGTGTGCACAGGACGGAGACTTGGCATTAACATTTCGCGTGATCCGCTCACAAGGGGATGGCTGAGATAGGTAGCTGCTTACACACTGGGCGTGTGCATGGGTCTTCACTGTGTCTCCAATGACACTCATGTGATCATATTTTGGGACTAGCAGGGTTGCCAAATCTGCTTGACAAAAACCACCCTAATGTTACTTTAAATCCATCCCATAAAATGCCAAATACCAAAATACATAGTATATATAACTGTCTTTGTCTTTGGGGAATCTTGGTCCAAATCAGTTACAGATTTCCAAAGACAAGTCTTTTATATTTCACATCATTAACGTCTAAATGCCCTAAAAATAATTCCTGCAATATCTGATTAATTGTTTTTGTTTTTTTCATTTGAATTAAAGAAGCACAAAGTTTTAAACATTTAGGTTATTTTCTCCTAAATAGAACATAAGTGTTAACTATTAAACCTGGCCTTCCCTTGCAGTTGCTGAGTCTGTACAACACTCTGAACCCAGAAGCTTCAGCGTCACCATGCTGTGTACCACAGGACCTTGAACCTCTAACCATCCTCTACTATGTTGGACGAACACCGAAAGTGGAGCAACTTTCCAACATGATTGTCAAATCCTGCAAGTGCAGCTGAGAGCTTCAACACCAGTAGCAGCCCTTCAGAGGTCTTACCACCCTGTCAAGAAGAGGGAGGGTTAGAGTGGCCAGAACTGGACTTAAAAATACCTCCATACTTCCTTCTACTCCGCTTTCAGGCCCTGGAGCATGACACTTTGAAGCACTACCTTTCCTATAATGAGTTTTGTTCCAAGGTGCCTCTGCCACCAAATGCTACTCTGCCAACCCTCGGACCTCCACATAGACCGTTTGGGCTGATTTCCTCCCCTTCCCCTCAACCTCCCCCCACCACCTATTCCTCTTGCTTGTACATTTTGAACTGTCTGTGTCACCGTACAAATGTCTTGGGCATTTCTGAACCGGCTGAATTATATAAAACTGACAGCATTCACTTAGTGACTAATACAGAAGCTGCTTTATCCAGAATGTCTTAGCAGCTGTGGTCAGGACACAAAGGAAATCTGATAATCCCTACTGGATCTATCAAAACAGACTTAAGAGTTAACACAAGCATTGCCTGGCTGACACTCAGGCGACCGTCAGGTTTTTGTTTATAGTGTAAAACCTTTATGCACAGGATTCGTTCCTGCTGAACATTGTACTATGGTCTTCACAGTTTACTACATTGTTTGCCTACAAGACAGGCTAACAAGTACAAAATAAGTAATTAATAATATTAGTAATGATACATGCTGGAATGAAATGTTGATGAGAAAATGTTGATTTGAATGCTTACCTCTGTTACCTACCAGTCTTTTTAGGTTTGTTCAATAGACCTACATAAAGCAGACAGTGTAAAATATTGTGACATTACATGAAACCAGATCACAAACTGTACATGTTTTTTTTTTTTGTAAATTGCTATTACCCTTGGAAAAAAACTTTTTTAATTAAAATTAGTCTTGGACAAATAGATGAATTTGAATCATTTCTGCAAGAGTAATGCACATAATACTTTTAAATAAATATAATGCACTGAATGTTGTATTATTATTATTATTATTATTATTATTATTATTAAAATCACATGGAGAAACTCCCTCCCACATAACACATTCTAATGATTTCAAGAGATTGCTCTCTGATGCGTTTATTTGCATAAAAACCTTGTTCTGTTTCAACAGACAGAGGGGCACACATCCTCCCTCACTACTTAGATCTTGGAGAATTACTGGTTGGTTTGTACTCCTAGTATTTACTGGTTTCTATTCTACAGCTATAGAAATCTCTGTATTAGCCATTATTTTGTCTGAGATAACATTACCATCACTAGCACATTAATGGTACAGGACATAGATCCTAGCAGAGCATAACTCTGTAGCATCAGGAAGCTGATCAGACCATGATGACTATAGCCATTCGTCTTCAGCCATATTTGGATTTAAGTCTGGCTTGCTTTCTCACTTACAGCAGGCTTCTACTAGGTCAGACATACAAAAGGTGGCTACGCAAGAGAAGGCTCAAAAATGTTGAAAAAATTGTAGGGAAAAAATCAGTAGTTTTTAATGAAATAATGAATGCTGAATGAGAACAATACTACGAAAATCATGTTGAAGTTACTAATGGAAATGATGACAGCATGTTTCCGTAAACGAGCAAATGTTCAAGTATACACACATTACATTCTTTTAACAGTGCCACAGAAAAAGCAGCTTTCTTCTACATTGTAATGAAATCAATGTAGAAGAAATCAAAAGCATTTCACAACATGTACTTTACCACCCAATCTGTACTATATACAAATATAAATGACTCAATAAAAACAAAAAAAAAAAGTTTTCATTCAGTATTCATACAACATTTTGTTCATACACTTATACACTTCCAGTACAGGTGCTCCCCCAGTTACGATGGCCCGACTTACGATTTTTCGAAGTTACGATGATGATTGTGAGCCGCTAAAAATTGTAAAATATTTAGAAGATATTTCAAATTCACGGGTAGGTATCACTGGCAGGCCAGCATAACAGCGTATGACGTACGCAGATGTTCAGATGAAGCCCGGAATGCCACACTCTCTCCCACAACTCACAGAGTTTCCTTGTGTGTCGGTGTACTGTACAGTCTCGGGGGTTTTTGTAACGGAGCTGCTTCAGTGGCGGCTGTCTGTAGCCGGAGCTCAGTAGGTAGTAGGGTGTCGCGGCTGGACGGAGCTCAGAGACACAGTGCTGCGGCCCACATCATACAGGTGTGTGGCTCTATCTGGCAAACTCTCCCTTTTGACAGAAATGTGATTTAAATGAAATCTTGCTTAAATATTAACTCACTCCACAACGCAAAATATTGGTCTCTCTCTTAACTAAGCACATAAAGAGCTCATAGCCTCGTGGAGCATGACTAAAAACTCTATAAAATAAATATTAAAACAACTGAACTTCAACTTCGACTTTTCGATTTATGGTGGGTGTGGCCGAACGCATCTCCATCTTAACTTGAGGACTACCTGTATTCGGATCCACACTGAAATGATTAATAATGCAATATTTTGGATTTTAAATTTGACACACAAGACATATACACTATGAAACAATAATGCTATAAAAGCTGTATAAATAAATAGATAAATAAATGTTCTCTAAATGACCAAAACCCTGAGTTGATAAGTGTTACAGTACAATATCAGGCTTAATTTGCATACATAAATAATATACAGTAGATTGCCGGCCGGACTTTATGACTGAGAATAACTAATGACCTGTAGCTAAAAAAGAGAAATACCATTTGTTCCAAGTGCCCTGTGTCAAAAATATGTTGAAGTTTTGTAAAACATCAACAAAACCCAACAATTAGTCATTCTGACCGTCAAACCTTTTTAGAGATTAAACTCTTCATGGAACTCAGCTTATGGAGCTTCAATTCAAGAGCACTGGTGTATGCTGTTAACCATTCTCCATGGAAACACATAAAAAAAATCCCTCGATTTATTAACCAGACTTATTTTTTCAGGGTCTGTTAATGAAGTAGACCAATCACTGATACAATGGAGCCATTATGTCCTACAGATTCAGTTGTTTTAGTCTGCTAACATGAGTGCAGTACATTTGGAACCGATCATAAAATAAAGCACACGAGGTAATAAAAGTCAATACACAAGCAGTATGTGGCACGTAATGAGGCACTTGTGGAGAGTATTATGGTCTCAGTTGACACAGTGCTTATTGATACGTGAAGGTATGTGTGCTGATCACAATCTCTAATACCAGGCAATTGTCCTTTGCCAATAATTTATAATCAGCATTAATGCTGTTTATAATCAGGCTTAATGCTCTTTATAATCAACCTTAATGCATGTTACAATCAGCATTATACCACAGCACTGCTGAATTCTTGAATCAGAAAGTGATTACATTAATGCCCTCATTCAAATATTATCATTTTAGCTTATTCACAGGGACTTGTATGGTGGGCAGTCTACGTAAATGGATTTTACAAAAAGAAAAGTTATAATTATTGATATTGTGGCACCTTCAAGAAGATGTTTATTTAACATTTACAGAGGGAGTCTCCAGTCTCCCAGCTTTGTAAGGGTTCATGACAGAGATCTTTGAGCTTTGTGCTTTGTTGGAAATATGATAAATTGTGATTTTCGTTCTATTGGCTTCTAGGGAGGGAAAATTAGAGAGACGGGTGAGGGAATGATTGTTTATAGGTGCTAGAATGTGATGTAAGGAAGTAAGTTGTCTTGCAGAAATTCCAGAACATAAAATGTAACTATTAAAAAAAATTATAAAAGCACATTGTGTTTATTAATAAACAAAATATTGTAGGCTAAATCATTAGCAAATCCCTGTGGTGTAGGAGGAATAAAACAAACTGTGGCAGTATTGTACCACACTTTACTTTGTGGTTTATTTCTTACATAATGCATACATTATACCAGATAAGATTCTTTCGATGCCATTATTTCAAGCGCAAACCTGCAAACTTTTAATCACGGTTCAAGTCTGAAAGTGAATGTTGAAGTCTATTGAAGATCTACATCTGAATGGGTGTGTAAGGAAGCTTACTCTTCTGGTCTGTTCTAGTTGCTCAGGCTGAGAGGCTGAGTAGAGATAGCAGCTGCTCTTGCCTGTCTATTCGCACAGTCTTTTGATGGCAGCAGTTGCAGGGTGAGAATGGGGCTGGACAACTGCAGCAGTAGGACGGGGAGGAACTGAAGGCCACCGGAAAATCTTGGGCCATGGAACAGATCTGCGCTCGTGTCAAAGCCAGGGATTTCTTACACAGCATGCTATCCTCACAGCCACATGCTGTCCAAAAAAAATAAATAAGGTCGGTTTTATGTCAGACATGGTCTCAGGGATAGCAGTATTTGTCAGCTGTTCCTCCACCACAGGGAAAGATGTGATTCTTGTCTAGTGCGGGGGCCGGGACATGAAGCAAGATAACAGTAAAACAAGATTAGCTAGCAGAGAATAATAAAAAAAAATGTTTATGGTATACTAGCTGTGTGGATAATATCAGTGATGTTGTTTAAAGGAGTAGGTCAGACAAAAATTTATTTTACACAAAATTTCCCCCCATGCTTTACTTTTGTATTAGAGCTATAAGGCTTGTGTGGCTAACAAATAAGGACAGCTTATAGCTATCAGTGCAAGATTGTGCAAAAAGATTGGCTGAATACAACCATGTGAACGTAAACAACTTCATAAAATAGCAGAGCAAGTACTTATTAAAAGGAATGAAACAAATACAAATGGCCAAATTGTCTTCCAAATCACTTTAAACTACACCTCCTACCTAAATATGATGCATGTGCGGTGTAATATCCACATTAATTGTTGATTAAGAAAGTGATACCTGAATTAAGACGGCTGCAGCTACTGTTTTTAGATACGCAGCATATTCCAATTGCTAACAGCATGATGCCCTTTCAGAAACCACAGCAGCAAGTCTGTTTGGGATTATATAACAACTGGTTTGGGGAAATTATCCGACGGAGGCTTGTAGCTATACGCTTCCCTTGCTTATTATCCACAGTAGACTTGTAGCTCCAGTGGAAAAAGTGAAAAAGCAGATTTCTTACACTATACACCTCAAAATGATTCACTGAATTCAGGGAAGAAGGGAAGAATTTGGGGAATTTTAGCCAAACTATTCATTTAACAGAATTTTCTTTTCCATCATGGTAAACCATAGTGACACTTGAGTCTGACTGATTGAAAAGTGTTCCTCTGAAGAGATCCAACACCAGCAGGTAATCACTGAACCAGTCATCACTCAGTCATCTAGGTCTGGACCTGTGAGCATGGAATAATTTGCTGTACACAGACAGACCTGAGAAAAAAGAAGAACAGATAACTGTCTGATTAAACTCCCAGATACTTTCGAAAACATTCTTGGATATTCATAAGCACATTCATAGTTAACAGAATTGGAAACAAATAAACAAACAAACAACCAAACAAACAGGACACGAGTGCTGATGCGTCCTTCCTTCCTGTTAATTTAACAGATCATGGGTTCACAGCAGAAGTTTGGTACAGAGCATGTATTACTCAGTACATGGGGTTATGTAAGCTCAGAGCAGCAGCAGAAGCTGGAGCTGTCCTGCCCCTGTGTCCTTCTCACTCTTTGGTCTATCGCCTGGCCTACAGCCAGTCTTGCAGGAGAAAAGAAACTCCGAGTGCAGTCGGAGCTGCTGTGTTTGTGCTCCCAAACAGTATTCTCTTTCATTCCCTTTCCACAGACTCTGTTTATTTTGGTGCTCTTTTACACCGTTAGGCCTTACGGCGCAGGAGAACGAAAACATCAGACCCAACTTCCAATCCAGTGACATGACTGCTGGAAGCAGCTTTTCCAAGCTCAGCAAGAAGAAAGGTGGGGGGAATAAAAGGAAGAACAGAAAGAGTTCCTCTTCATTCTTTTTTTTAAATCATATATTCCTTAATAGCGATAAAATCACTTCATACAGAGTTCTGTGATCAAAATATAGATAGCAAACAAAATGAACCCAATGCCAAATAAAAAAACAAAAAAAAAAACAAAAACAAATACCAAAGCGAAGAGAAAATGAGGCCCTGTGTGGTTTCTGGTTTGGAACTGTATTACATGCCACTGCCAAAATCGAGCAGAAGGTTGAAAGAAAAGTCTAATTGGTCGGCTTTTTGTTTGATTTAGATTTTTTAGGGTGCATGGTGAAAGTTCTCATTGGAATCAGGCCTGGGTTACAAGTCTAGGCACACCACGTGTAAACTTTCTGGTAAATGCAGGCGTAGGCAACTGTTAAAAATTCCACTCCCCTCAAAAAGTGTTATTCAGCCCAAAATCAATCCTATTCACTGATTTAAAAAAAAAAAAAAACATCTCCTGGTTTATGCTGCTGCAGAATGTTAAATACTACAGAGTAAGTTTTACAAAAGACAACGCCACTGAAATATATTGATTGCCACATATTTTTCTTTAAAGCAAGCAACAATTACTTTATCATAATCATGGCTCTTTTAAGCTACCAAACAATTTCTCTGCATGTGATTTAGCATGGCAGGGAGTACGCCAGGGCATCTGTTTTATCAGCAAACCGCAATAAAGCAGGAATGAGCCTTCAAATGAGCACATAGATATGTTAGAGACTGCTAATGGTAGGCCTAATGAGAAGAGAGTGCAAGTATGAAATAAAAAGTGGTGTGAATAGGATCGGGATAAAGCGTCAAAGAGACTGAGCATCAGAGAGAAAGTGACAGATGCACACTGACGGCTGATCACTAAGAATGCTGTCTGTATAGATGAGTGCTAACTCCCTGTCACACTCAATCAGGGCAACTCACTTATCTTAGCACAAAGCCACAGAGGGTCCTTCTCACACACAAACCAACACAGCAACAGAACGCATGGCTGCACTTTACTTTCTGTTGCCCCCTCTGTGCTTTTATCTCTTCCCGCTTTTCTCACATTATGATTTAGGTGCAATGCACCTCCCAAATCCCGTTCCACATACAATGGAAAAATGCATTCTTGAAATTCAGAAGCAGCTCCCAATGAGTGTATGAGACATCTGGTGAACTACTTTAAAGGGGAAAAAAAAGACAAAAAAAGGAAATGACTGTCCACTGTAAATTTGTGCTCATGCAAAATTAGTCATTTGCTGCATTTTTTTGCTCAATTCTGCGAATCTGAGTGTGATTGTGTGACACATGGGCACATACGTTATAGATGGCTTTTTTTTTTTCAGACAGTCTTGATCAGACAAACAGATGTGCAGCAGCTTAAACTACTTAATATCATTTTTACTGCAATAAAATCAACAGTTCCTCTAGACCATTTCTCAGGCTCCAAGGTGGAAAGAGTTGTGCAACTCTAAGAAGACGAGTACGAGCATGCGCAAGAGTGTGTATGGGTGTGCTTATATTCAGTCTCATATGGCACAGGAGAAGACAAACTCATGGGCTACAGCAGATACAAAATTGTGTGTGTAATAGTGTTGAAACAAGAAAGTTTTGAGAAAGGAAAAAAATGGATGATTTACCCAAGTTCTTCTAGTAAAACATTATCATAAATGCCCAATTATGTCATTATAGTATTGCCCTAAATATGCAGTGGAGATCAAAATTAGAAAACCTACAATTTCCTAAATATCAAGGTCAGTACATAGTCCTATTTGGAAATCATCCAAACAGGTGTAAAAGAGCAGTATTTTGACCATATGTCATGAGTTACATAAATTTAGAAGCACAGTACAAGAAACTTAAATGAGATATTTGAAAAAGAACACAAAATTAGAGAACACTTTCAGATACCTCCCAGTTATTGGTGTTAATCTGGCAGCTGGTGCTAATTTCCTTCATTACCTGACAAACCCTATTTAACTGGCAGCCTAACTTTCCAGTTATCAATGACTTTGCAAGATGTTGAGCCGTTCTAAAGTGAGTGAAACCCTCCAGCAGCAGGTTGTCCAGATGAAGGCCAAAGGGATGACCCTATCAGCCATAGCAAGAGAAGTTGGCCGTTCCAAATCTGTGATTTCTAGACACCTTTACAATGTCACAAACTCATTCAAGTCCCCCAAGAAGGCTGGTCATCCATGAAAGACAAATGCAAGACAGGGCGGAATAATGCGAAGAATGTCAATGGGGAATCGTTTCAGCACTGCAGCTGGAATTGCTCGCCAATTCCTTCGCTGAATGGGGTAAGGATCTGTCTTACCATACGGTGTCTCGACATTTAAGAGCATTTGGACTGACCGCCTACTCTGCAGTGACCAAACCTCTCATAAGCAGGAAGAATCAGAAGGCTAGACTAGCATGTTGTGTGGACAGAGG
>JAQLOM010000005.1:6395211-6408125 GCA_030068315.1 Chrysichthys thysi
GTGGATTGGTGACCTGCCCAGGGCGTATCCCGCCTCTCACCCGATGTCAGCTGGGATTGGCGCCAGCTTCCCCCCCCCGTGACCCTGAACAGGATTAAGCGGAAGAAGACGAAGACGAATAAGATTAATCAAAAAGATGAAAGTAGTGACAAATATGTTCTTTGTCCCAAGATAAAAAAAAAAATGAAAATACTGGAGTGTCTGGACATTGTGAAACAAAAACCTCAGCTTTGGCTTTATAAATACATTATTATGAAGTTAATGTTACCACTTGGACAGGCCTGATTGATTAGAACAAGGTAAAAGAAAAATAAGGCTAAATAACCAACAAAAATTGGTTATTAAGCTAAATATAGTCTGAGTTTATCTTGGTTCTTAAATTCTGTAAAAATGTTTAAAAGCAAAAATAGATCAGGATGTTTTAAGCATGGGTGCTGCTTCAAATTATGCCCCTTTAGTATTTACATATAGCAGAGGCGCTTATCCAGTAGTTGGTGGTCTAACCATATCCTTATGCTAGTAACACAGGCCAGTGAATACCATTAAACGAAAAGTCTGTTAGACAGGAGTTAGTACAACAAGAAGTACAGCATCAAAAACAAAGCATAATATTCAATTATTAAAAAATAATACATTTAGTATGATCCATATGATGGAAGCACTATGTGCAATAAACAATATGTGCAACGAAACATACCTGAATTTTCTTTTTAAAGATGCATTAAAACACACCTGAACATTTTAGTTTGTATGGTTAGTAAGTGTGTTAATCATCTGGATTAAGCTCTATCAAATGATCTTATCATATGTTTGTTTTCTTTTCAATCAGTGAATGCAAATAAGACTTATTTTATCACACACAAAGCACACAGTTTGACTTTTTAAGTAAGACTCTTGCCTGTACAATGTACACTACAGATCTTTTCACAGAAATAATACAGCATCTTTTATTTATGTGCAATAAAACACCTACAGCTAATTACTTGGCTGTCAACTAATGCGCAAACTACATATATGAGTCTTTTCTGAAACTTCATAGCACAGAATCAACACTGGCCACAGTTTTAGTTTCTGTTGTAGTAATGTCGGACATGCCGTCAGATGTGGCGTATTTGCCACTATTAACTATGTGGAATGGAAAAACACTGCATTGTTTCACAGACAAGTTCTTGCCTGGCTTAAATTTGAGATGTGAGCAGGATTGTTTTTACCAAAGGAATTCTGACCAATCCCACCCATTCCTGCAGTTATTATTTTTGTTTGTACCTGCCTGCAATATCTTCTAATGAACCTAGGAGTTCTGTTTCCAAGAACATTAACAAACAGTAACTCAAACCACAGCAATTCTGACCAGAAGAAAACATTTACTCAATACAATTGTGATAAACAAGCCTCATATACTCCCATGTTGACCAGTGTGGCCTTTGTTTGTTCGGTAAGCTACAAATATGCTCATACACACATAGCTTCTTAGAATAATAATAATTATAACAACAACAACAACAACAACTTAATAATAATAATAATAATAATAATAATAATAATAATAACAATATTATTATTATTATTATCATCAGCATTATACAGAGGGGTCCAAAAAAGGTATACACACTTCAACATGAAAAATATTTGAATAAAAGCTGTATTACTAGACTTGCATAGACATCATAGGGTATCTGTAAGTCATGTTTCACTCTCACCTGTCGGTGGTAGTGTGGTGGTGCGCCATCTTGCTTTAAATAATGGGCACAGATAACCACTGTTGAAGTGTGTATACATTTTATAGCCCCTTCTGTATTTATCACGTTGACCAGAATAAGATTCAGCTAATGCATTTTATACCATCTAGAAAAACAAGTCACGTTACCCCAGTCTTATTAACGTTAACCTATACTATATGGCAAAAAGGTATGTTGACACCTGCCCATCCCAGCTGTATGTTCAGATTTAGTCCCCCTTTGCTGTATATTATTAACCTCCACTTCTAAGAAAGCTTTCAACTAAATTTTGTAGTGTGGCTGTGGGGATGTGCCCATTCATACACAAGAGCACTAGTGTTGAGTGAGGAGGCCTGGGGAGCAGTCTGTGTTCCTGTTCATCCCAAGGGTGTTCAGTGGGGTTGAGGTCTGGGCTCAGTGCAGGACATCTGAGTTCTTCTACTCCAACCTCAACCTTGGCAAACTATGATTTTACTGACTTCGCAATGCACAGGGGCATTATCATGCTGGAACATGATTAGCCCTCTTTGGACGTACTCACACTAAAACACAGTTGCCATGTACCATGCCCAAGTGGGACTGTCCAACCTCCCCACTCCCCCACTGGCCTGGGTTCACAATGTTCTAGGCCTAAGTACTCTTACATCATCACAGTGCAATTTTTTTTGCATTCTTGTATAGCACAATGGGCCTGTTTTTACATTATAGCTTATCTGAAGTCATTTTGAGCCCAGTGACACATGGCCTTCCCACATGCCATACAGATTCATCAATTACTCAATGTAGTGACTATGAGTAAATCATGCTGCATGCATGAGAAGGTTGTTACAGAGGCAGCTGACATTGATGGAGGAATTTTCAGCTTTACTCACCGACTACAAGTTCATCATTAAGGTAATCAGCAGACCCGTTACTAACCCGAATATTCTTCAATGAATTGAAAAGAGCATGTCACAGGAATCGAGCTCTATACCACTGATGAAGTACCATGCACAAATCCAACAGAACTACTGTTCACAAGCCGTGAGTATGAGCTCACAACATGTGAGTATGCTCTTAATTCAAGTAGGGTGGGGGTGGGGGTGGGGGCTTAATGCTACAGCATATAAAGACATTTTTATGTGTGCTTCCAACTTTGGAAGTTTCCAACAAGGCCCACACGTGGGCAAGATGGCCAGGTGCCCATATACTTCTGGCCATATAGTGTATCTTGATCGTCTGAAGCAGTACCACCCAAACCCGAGCACTTCATTCCACTGTCGCAGGCCAACTGTTATTCCTGAGTATCAGTCAGAGTTCAGCAAGTGGAAGATGTTTTTTCTTTCTTTTTACATTGTCATTAAAATCTGAAACAGTGTTTGAAAGAACATTAGACATTCTAGCTCAGTAACTTTTTAAATCCAAATCAGAAGCATACTTGTTTATCTTGGTCCATTTCTAGCCTTAACTAATTTCTTCTTCATGCATTAGTGTATACTGGTTCTTTAACATGCCTTTTCGTAAACCTATTGTCCTCTCCTATAAAAACGCTTTATTTTCAGTTCAAAATCCAAAAGTGCTATAAAAATTATGATGGCGATGACGATGATGACCATTAGTCTCAGACTACAGCTTAGAGATAACAGATTTGACTCTGACCTGCAGAAAGTGGTTTATTAACGTGTTTTACACTTGCTCTGATTTGTCCATACTCAGGGATTTTTGTCTGTTCTCTTACAGTGTTGTTCATCATTTTAATCAGAATCACAGAGACAACCTGCAACTTTCATGACACAAAATGCTTATATTTATCTCTAAGAAGCTGTGCCCACCTGGCATGTGCATTGACACAGGCTCTCTGTGTCAGACAAAAAGAGAAAGGAAAACAAAAGTATCCATGTCCACTAAAACAAAGCTAACCATATTCTAGGACTATACAAAACTAACCTAGGACAACATTTCATAAATATTTTACCTTCTATGCTACTCCGTTTATTCTGGCTGTTGTCTGTGTTCATTTGTTTTTTATGAATTGCCTTAAGATACTTTAATTTGAGTACATCATACTTCAATCTGTCCTGACATCATTGATCAAACTGATGGAAAGATATTAGGGAGTTGTTAAGTGGCACATGAAGACTGTCTTCCCTGAACACTGAGGCAGGCAAAAAGTGTCTATACAGAATGTTCTAAACCGTGTCATAAGAAGGGTGGCGGTGGGAAAGGGTTTTTCAACTGAACAAAATTGCTAAAAGGTTTAGATGTTCGATTAAACCCACCTGCAAGACACAACCAAACCAAGCAAATTCAGAGAATGGGAATTTTTTTTTTTTTTGCTGAACAGTATTCTACACAGTTAATGACCGTGGTTTCATCGAGTAAGTGTCTGGCCAAACAGAGCAAAAGAGACCCAAAAGCAGAATTAAACTGCTTCACTGATACTGCTATGACTCACCAAGACACACTAAGTGCAAATTCTCATTCTCTCTCTCTCTCTCACACGCCCATATACACACTCGGACACAAAGCACCATTTATCTACTGCGAGGCTGGGTTCATGCAGCTCAGTGATGTTTACAAGTGGAACTGAGAATGGAATCCAAACACATTAAACTGTTTGAACTTGCAGATATTCAACCCTTGTTCAGCCTAAGGTGACCAAAAATGTGATCTTGATTTCTCTCCACTTGAGTAATTTTAGAATTTTTACACACAGCACCAGCACGGTGGGAAGAAAGAAAGATGGAAGTTAAGAAAGAAAGATGGAAGTTAAGAAAGACAGAAAGAAAGAAAGACAGAAAGAAAGACAGAAAGACAGAAAGAAAGAAAGAAAGAAAGAACTTCAGTGTAAACACAGCAGTCCGGAACTGGTTCACTGTACAAATTGGTGGTTCAAAAATGGTTGAAATACAAGAATTAAACAAATAAAACTGCTCAGTTAGTGTAATAATAAGTTAGCCAAATAACTATGTACTGTTACCAAAATACATGGCTCATGCAAATTATTGTTTCATTAGCTATAAGCAGGTTCCACCACTGACTTGATGTCGAGAGCGGCTCTGGTCCAGTAGCTTCCTGGACTGCAGTTTCTGCTGCTGGAGTTGCTGCATGGTGAACTGGAGCTGATGGCTGCCTGAGGCGGGCTGCAATGTGACTCCAGCAGCCAAATTACAGGCACTCTGGCACTTTCCTTCAGTGTCATCCTTATTGTGACTGTTGAGGAAGAAAAGAGTTTTGCTGTATTATTCACATCCACAGGTGACGCAGGCAGGATTTCACCCATAGCATGAAATGTGAAAGAACATAAAACGTTCTAGTCATATGTCATTGCCAATATGCTAGCTAGCAAATGCTAACACTAGTGTATTAGAAGTATTCTAGTATTAACAGGAAAAATAATTTAAGATATTTGATAATGATAATTATAAACCACTTTGAAGCTATATTTATAGTCTTACAAAACAGCCATAAGAAAGATGTCACATTTATTTGTGAGAATATCACTTGTGTTCTTGAAAACATTACACAAGCTGATTCAATCCTTAAAAGAAACATATTTCAACTGTGGCTGTTAATTTGTGCGTGCTCACAAAAATCCATCAGTTTCCATTAATTAAAAAGAGCATACATTTTACACAGAACAATAACTATGAAGTTTGTAAAATAAATTGAACGTTCTCATCTTTCTGCTCCAATGAATCCAGTATTACAGAACCAACTTTTTAGTCAAGTGACGCATCGAATTCCTTTATTCTTTTGTTATCATTATACGCAGTGCAACAGCCCCTCCACCTGCAGCCTCGCTCACTCGGATCAGTCAGTGGCAGAGGAGCATGAGGACGTGTGGCAAGCAGCAGTCTCCCAGAACACACAGCCTCTCCACTGCCCTGTACACGACACGTCATGTCCCATCAACATCACCGGCTGAGTGCCGAGCAAAGTAAACCTTTAAACGGCTCTGTGCTTTTGTAAAGCGATTAGCTCTCATTTGAGCCCAGCTTATGGGAGACCTTTAACTTTTCATCTCATCTCTACAACTGCAGAATGTCAGAGCGGGACCCTCTGATCAAGGCTCATACAGCAGAGGCAGAAAAAGCAGATTTTCAGCTAGAATGTATTTCAGATTTCTTTAATGAAAAGTCACAGATAACTCAAGAATAAGAGATTAGAATATTGAGTTATATGAATTATATGAGATCCTACAGCCAATAACACGTGCATGGACTTTCCCATATACATATATTCCTTACCGTCCACTTTATTAGAAGCACCTGTACACCTGCACGTTCATGCAGTTATCTAATCAGCCAATCACGCGGCAGCAGCACAATGCATAAAATCACGTAGATACAGGGCAAAAGCTTCACTATGTAGGATTCTGAGCGTTTGTATAAGCAGAAATGGAGTACAGTGGACCCTCGGCTCGCGAATGCATCGGATGGCGAACAAATCGACATACGAACTAAATTCCCAAACAGGTTTTGGAACAGATCTTGTACCAATCAACGAACAAAGACTCAACTGACGTACTGATGTACACATACAGCCAACCCACACTTCATGCCACAAATATTCAGTTCCGGTCAAGCACTCGTGGGGTGAACATGTTCAATGCCTTTTTCGTTGTGTTTCTCTGCATTTCTGCACTATAAGCTTTCATTATGGGTCCCAAAAAAGTGAAAAGTGGAAATTGTAGTGAGAGTAAGAAGCCTAAATGGAGAACAGTTGAAATAAAGAAAGAAATAATCACAAAACATTAGAATCGCCAAAATATCCCTCCGCCATCATATCCCTCAGCCACTGTCCACCTACGTGAATGTAACATTCATTAAAATAATCAGTTTATTTAATTTAGGTTTATTTCTCTATAATCAAGGTTAATTAAATTTTATTTTATGTTTTCTTGCCACACATAAACCCATAATGCACTTTAAAAACATGTTGAGGGCTAAATTGTATTTACATTCATTTCAATGGGAAAAATTGATTCGGGTCGCGAACAGAGTCTCGGAACGAATTAAGTTCGTGAGTCAAGGGTCCACTGTGTATATATATCATAATATACTTAAAGAATTCATAAGGATGTTTTCATTAGTATATAATTACCTGTAAATACGAAACATGGTCTATTCATAAGCTCAGAAAGAGCCCTTTATACCTACATAGTTCCGCGAAGCCTCCATGTTGCGCTAGTACAGTAGCACAGAACAAACAACTCTCCCTAATAGTGCCTTCCGCGTTGCATGTTTTTAAAAGTGGCGGAGTGAAGACTAAAGGAAGAAGAATAAAGGAAGACAAGGAAGAAGAAAGAAGAAGAATCTGTGTTTCCTGGTGCTGGCTGACAAGTTTCAGAAGTCAAATTTTGCAAAATGAAGGATCATACTTATTATTTAACCTGAAAAAAGCAACAGTTTGGGAATGCACTTACTGGGTTGCACGCTACGGGCACCTGACAGTCACCGTAAGTTATAATACATGTTTGGAAAGGGGTGGGTAAGGGAGGGGCATTCAGGTGGTTGTATCCTACATAGTGGTCCTTTATTGTTCACATTAAACATCAGCATGGGAAAAAGGAGTAATCACTAAGACTTCAACCTCAGCATGGCTGTTGAGCATTTTAGAAACTAGTTATTTAGGATTTTTACACACAACAGTGGGTGAATATATTAACATAGTTATACCACAATGCTACAGATGTTTCTAATTTTTCAAATTTGATTGAACAGAATGTAATTTTCAGCAGCTCTGACAGCAGCACCAATTGCAAGACTTTCTAATATGCTGTTGTTTCTTAAGGAATTGCACAGGTGGTGGTGCAAGTGAAAGGGGGAAAATATCAATAGGAATAATTAAAAGACTGCATCAGATCAGCTAACCTTTAAGAATTTTAACAACAGGAGTATGCTGGAATGAACTCCAAAGTACAACATAAGGGTTTGTTTTTTTTTCCTTAATAAAAATGGCAGATGAGTCAAGTGCCATTGTGCACGTTGTTTTGAACTCTTCATATTAAGTGAAATTAATTGAAACTCACAGTGGCCCAGTCCCTACCTGTCTCACTAGTAATGTTTTGGTGCTTGGGGCTTTAAAGACAGTAAAGGTAAATGGAGACAGACGGTAAATGGAGAATGTGGTTAAAAACAACACTTCTGACCGGACCAGAAGTTTTTGACAAAAAAAGAAAAAAGAAAAGAAAAGAAAAAAAAAGAGAGACAGAGAGATTAAACAGTCCCACAACAAAGTGTTCAATCCAACATTTTACAAATAATGTTAATGGAAATGATACAGTTGAAACTAGATATTTACATACACTTCAGAAAAAAACAAAAACATTTTTTATGTCAAACATTAAATCAGAGTAAACTTCTTCTGTTTAAAAAATATGTTAATATTTATTGATCTAAAACAGAAAAAGTTTACTCTGATTTAATGTTTGACAGTAAAGAAAAAAAGATTTTGTGGGCTTTTTTCTGAAGTGTATGTAAATATCTGGTTTCAACTGTAACTGCACAGAGACTAAAAACTCTGGTTGTTGCATTGCTCCCCTGAGCCGATAAGTACTTACACAAGTTTAACCACTTTGATTATACATTCCTTCATTATTCCTCTGCTGCTCAATGTTGACAGCACATTCTGATTTCTCAGTAAGATGAATAGATGTAATTTTCTTTGTCTTATTAAGTTCAAGGAAAAGGAAAAAAGAGGGCAAGACTGTTTATAGCTGGTATAACATAAGTGATAACAGGAACTAGCCTCACAGTCATTGTCCTGTAGACATTGCACAATTTTAAATGTAACAATAAAAGGTTAAAATGTTGGACAGTTTTCTGTATAGAGTAACAGAAATGCGTTCTTCAGCACCGTTAAGAGTTAGTGAATTTGAATCCGGACAATCCCACAGCATGGAAGTCATGCTGTCTCATAGACTCTTGCCTGTCAATTATAGTGACCTAAGCCACTCAGGGGCATCTGTGAGCTCATGTATACAAAACAAGGCAGGTACTGCCTGTACCTGGTTAGTAGTCGTCCTATGACTGGAGAGATTTATCTAGTGGATGAAAATTGGCAAAACTAAACTGGAGAGAAAGGTGTGAAAAAGCATGACTTCACTCATTCACTCGTCTTCTGTCGCGTAATCCTGTTCAGGGTCACGGGGGGTGGGGGCACTGGAGTCAATCCCAGCTGATTTTGGGTGAGAGGCGGGGTACACCCTGGGTAGGTCTCCAATCCACCGCAGGGTGACACACAGAGACAGACAACCATTCATACTCACATTCACTTACCAGTTGGCAAGTTGCTAATTGTATAGTAGAAATAAAACTCTTTTCTGGTGTGTTGTTATAGTAAAAATCAACGTCAGGTGATAACAGTAACTCCGCTTTGCATCAGGCCACATCACATCACCACAGCATTCATAATGTCCTAGAACACATTCGTTTAGTTTTGTTGTTTTTTTTACTCCTTACATAGCAAAGAAAATGTTTAAAGTCTGAGAGAATTTATTTGTTTAACACAAGAAAAGCTACATTTAACTTCAACTAATCCACATGTACTGCAAAAAAGGAATAAAATAAACAATGCTTTTCAACTTCAAATCAGCTCAAATGCAATCACAGATCCAAGCAAATCCAAATAAACTAACCACAAACAGCCTGCAGTCTGTCTTGCACTTTGAACTATATTATTCCTATTCAGTGTTTAAAAGTAATAAGCAATGTTTGTTGACACCTACTGTGTAGTCATGCACATTTCAAGTATTTTTCTAATGCACAACTGTTTGAAATGGAATGCTTAGGGAAATGACATCATTCAGCATCATTCCATGGCTCTGGAGTAATACCTCAAAACACCAAGCTGGTCAATGTGGCTAACATCAGGACACAGTGTCGGGGTATTTCCATCAACTACTTATTCTCTCTCTCTTTCTCTCAGTTCAGCTAAGGAAAACATGGCCAACAGAAGGTCACACAACACTGAATGTACTGTTAATAACTGCTAGCCAGAAGAGGTACCCTAGCTCAGGGAATTCTGGGAGGTGAAAAGGTCAGAGTCAGGATCAACACTGTGCATAGAATACGCATCAGGTTGCAACTTCGGCTCTCATTTCTGACACCTCATTTAATGACTGCGAGAACTACTTTGTTTAAGATTATGGGTATATAATGCTACAGATTAGCATGTTGAGCCGGGGGGGGGGCGCTCTCAGGTGCCTACATCATCTTATAACACAATGCTATTGTCCAAGAGCAGAATTTGTCTCAACACATCAGGGGGGAAAAAATGCAAAAATCTCCATATGGGTCTAATTAAGATTAATAAAAACATGTTTTTTTTTATTTTTTCTGAGAAAAGACAAGTTGTGGTTTCTTACTGACCCATTTAATTGATTTTTAATAGTCTGTACACTTTGGGCCCTCATTAGTTTGCTATGATTTCAGTGGCTCTGCTGATGCATCTCTAACCAAAACAATGTACAGTGGAACCTTGGATTGCAAGTAACTTGATCTGTGAGTGTTTCGCAAGACGAGCAAAGATTTGTAATGAATTTTGACTCTCACTCACTGCAGGATTGTGGCTTCTGCACTAGCATATACTGTTAGTGTGTGTGTTCACTCATTTGTTTAATGACAGTGCAATTTCGCATGTCCGCGAAATCCTCAAAAGAAGGCAAAAGCAGCGATCATTGGATAGTTTCCTTGTTAAAGTTGCATGAAAAGAAAAATATCCCAGTGAGCCGACAGACTGCAGTGGTTCCGTGAATTGTATTGAAAGTTATCCTCCACCATAATCCTCCTGCTCTCTCATCTCTCCTGCTCTCTGTCATGGATCTGCCTGCACGGAGCGCGCGTGCAGCACACCCGTTTTTGGGCACTCCCATTAGCGGTGCATGCTGGAGGACTCACGCCATGCTCGCACGCCACATGGATTACTACAGGTGTTCTGCATTAGGACTAATTATTAATTAGACTAAATAAATAGATAGACTGAGTCATGAACGCTAAGTTTGCGAAGCATTAGTTTGCATTTCCCCACGTAATTGCCAAGGCATGCTCTAGTGCAGTGGTATTCAACTAAAATTTAAAGAGGTCCAGTTAGAGAAAATTTTTTGAAGCAAAGGTCCGGAAGATCATAATATCAAACTAATTAGTGTGATATATATTTAAGTAGCCTAGTAAAACCTTCTGTTTTGGCTGTAGGTCCGGGTCCGTATGGGCCGCCTGTTAGTGACCTTTGCTCTAGTGTTTAGCTTGCTCATGTTTTGACTTATACCACTTATTATGTGGTGTGAAATAGATATTTAAACTTTAGCAACTCTCACTCCCTGCTCTGAAAAAGTATCTTCATCTTTATTTCAAATCAGATGAAGCTCCAGGTGTTTAAAAAAACTTCTGTGTACGAACACCAGATTTTTTCCCCCCTCATTACACACACAGAACAGACAGCTAGCAGACTGTGCAGAGATGTTTGCTGAACCTTTAATGTCTGGTGCATGACCATGCTTTGCTTTGGAAAATTACGACAAGTTGGACTGAAATATTGTGGAAATATGTGCTGAATCTGCTAAATATATGTACATTACAGCATGACTTGTGTATTGTTACATTCTGCAGACTTTTGTGTTGAAAGTAACAGATGACAAAAGGATTTCATATGTGTGTAGTTTCGTATATGTACCCCAGATATACCCCATGGTTAAAGGAAAAAACAGTTCTTGGAGACTGAAAACAAAGGAAAAATAATATTTTTTTCATGGATTTATTTAAAATGCTACTATTTTTAGTAGTTTAAGTATTTAAGTGGTTCTAATGAAAATTACTTTTTTTGTATGAACAAAGATAAATAGTTTCTCCTATTGTTTGCATGGAAAGTTGTTGTTGTGTAATGTTTGTGACAAAGGTTTCTGCTTGTTTTTATGAAGCATGCCAAGAATTCTGAAGGGCTCTGTATCGTGCCCTTTATTGTGCCGAATCTTTTATCAGAACCATACTGAATAAAAATGTGATTTACTTGTTAAGAATGAACAGCTGACAGAGTTAAAGTCTAAACAGAATCCTGCTCTTTCACTTTAAATTAAAGGATTTATGTATAACATCTCACATCGAAGAAGTTTTGGCCTAAACTAATAATCTTGGAATGTGATACTATAATAGTTTCTGACATATTTGCTTAAAAGCGTCAGCATCAACTCAAACAGAAAAAAAACTTCTTGCTACTTGTGTTATGAGTGAATATTTTCAGTGTTTGAAAGCATTGCAGGAAATTCAACAACTCTGCAGCATTGCTGTGTCATGTTTCAATGAAGTGATGTAAAGGAGTAAAAAAAAAAAAAAAAGTTTTTTCCTTTAACTGAATTTTGTAATTCCTAAAATCCTGGATTTAAGAATACAGTGGAACCTTGGACTGCGAACATAATTCGTTCTGGAGACATGCTTGTAAGCCAAAGCACTCATATATCAAAGCGAATTTCCCGATAAGAAATAATGGAAACTCAGATAATTCGTTTCACAACCCACAAATATTTATATAAAAATGATTAATACAAAATGTAAAAGTAAAAATACATAAAAAAAATAACCTGCACTTTACCTTTAAAAAGAATCGTGGCTGGAGAGAGGAGGAGAGAGGGGAGAGGAGGAGGATTATTTGATGACTTTCACTACAACTCACGGAATCACTGCAGTCTGTCGGCTCACTGGGATCTTTTTCTTTTCGTGCGACTTTAACAATGAAACTATCCAATGATAGCTGCTGTCATGAAACAAGCCAGGAGAGTGAACACAATTGCAGAAAATATGTCTTTAATAAAGGTTTTAATGTACAGATAGAGGACAGGGCAGTATCAAAATCCAAAAACCGGCAAAGAGTCAGAGATCCGATAAACAGAACATCAAACGTGAGGCAAAGGCGAAATCCAGAAAACGGGCAGAGGTCAAAACACGGGCGAAAATACTATAAAATGCACAAGACGTACATCCAGGTGAGAAACAAGGACATACACAGGAAAACCAATCAGGAAGTAACAAGGCTCGTCGCTGGTGTCCACAATTGGCAAACTATTGCTTTGCAACTTGCACAAGCACAATGCAGTCCTTAAATAGGATAAAGGCTTATAGATATGTATACTATATACAGTATATATATATATATATATATATATATATATATATATATATATATACACACACACAGATACATACACACACAATATATACAATA
>JAQLOM010000005.1:6408225-6422751 GCA_030068315.1 Chrysichthys thysi
ATCAAGTCAAAATTTATTACAATTTCTTGCTCGTCTTGCAAAACACTCGCAGACCAAGTTACTCGCAATCCAAGGTTCCACTGTATATATATATATATATATATATATATGTGTGTGTGTGTGTGTGTGTGTATGTATGTATGTATGTGTATACCGTGCTGTCTTTGCTCTTGGCTTAAACCGAGATTCATTTCAAATAAGTTATTGGGTACTGCTTGCAAACAGTAATAATATATATATGCACACATACACACACACATGCACAAACATGGCTGATATTGACCAGCACGAATCAGGCAACAGATATAAAAGATCTGACATAAGCAGTTAAAATACCAGAAAATACAATTATAACCATAAGAAGAACTTTACAAGTCTGAAATGATATGGATTGGAATTGGACCTCTGAACACAGTCCCCCCACACAGTTAGCTGTCAAATTTCGATAGCAACTGTTGAACACTGCTGCCTAACAGCAAAGTGCTGCAAGAAAAAAAGCTCTTTCTGACAGCACCTTTCAAAATGCAGAGGCTCAACTGCACACTTCACCAAGTCAAAGTGTTATCTAAGATCTACTGGTTAAATGAGAGCAGGATAAAAATGTTTAAGTCCTCAACACAAAACCATACACAAGTAAAAGCAACTGACAGCCACTGTCAAATATGGCACTGGATCAGTGATGCTTTGGGGCAGTTTTTTTTTTTGGCTAATGGATAAGCATGTGAATAATTGGAATATTCTGAATGGGCTGCCCAGAAAATCAAGTTAAACATCTGAATATGGAGAACGTTCCCTGTGTATTGACGTCATTTCTAAACTTCATTTACCGACTTAAGTCCCCAACACTAAACACAGCCTTAGAGCCTCACTGTTATGTAGAAAGGAGAAGAAACCTGATGTAGAACTGGAATGTCAGCCAAGTTCGAAGAGAAAGTCAACATTATCGTCTTATGCTGGGCTCCACTCTCTACTAACTGTACTCCAAAACCTAAATATGCAATAATTATGACATTCCATTACAATCCTAAACCCTGCCTATTATTACTGTTTGCAAGCGGTACCCAATAACTTACTGGAAATGAATCTCGGTTTAAGCCAAGAGCAGAGGCAGCACGGTCACCGATCCAAGAGCAGCTTAAATTACCAAAGTATTTCACAGACTTGACTTAACATTATCGTTTACAATGTTTGACATACACCACTGGTACAATCTAATATCACAGCATTCAACAACCAGTCACATATTCTGCTGATTACTTCACTTAGTTGTCAGTTGAATGAAGTCAAAAAATGCAGAATGGAACATTAAACCAAGCCAAAGGCTGCCTTATTTGTTCAAAGATTCAATAGGACACAATCTTGAGTTCCAGCGGTGTGTTTAGGGTTACAGGTACAAACGAATATGGAACTCCGGAATACCTCTGTATCGGTACAATGGGTTTGTGGGGGGAAAGAAAAAGTAATAACAGTGGGAATATGGTTTGGAAGTGCTGACACAGCATACCTGGCAGCCCCTGGCGAGAGCAACTTCAAAGGCCCCTACTCTTTGAAAGGCATCACGCCTCACCCCCTTGGCTTAAAGAGTCAGTATGCTTAACGGCTTCAGCATGTTTGGCACAGACCACTGGTCCCAAAATGCTGGACATGGAGGGAAGGCTCAGGAAATCAAACATTAAAGGCAGAATTAAAGTCAACATAATCAGGCATACATATCCTAATAACATCTTTAAAAATTATGCTCTGGAACCTTTTCAGCCTTCGCAGACCTCATCCAAGGTGAGGAGTGGCAACAGCTTGGTTTGGTTTAATTTTGCTCGGTTTGGTGCACAGCAGACAGCAGCCAGTGGAAAGTTCCAGGCAGATGCTGTTCTAAAGAGATGCCACATTTTGAACAGCAATGAACCTTTAAATACAAACAAAATCCCACTGCCAAGACTTTCAAGGGAAGGAGAGGTCAAGGAAACGACTGCACTCTGCATTCACTGGGGACGGAGCGATTAGTTACTTGCTAATCTCAACAGTATCGACGACGCAGAGAGAGTCAGCACGATGCTTACTGAATACACACAGCATGAGTGGAGCAAAAGGTGCTTTGGATTAAATGTTAATGAAATAAGCAGAAACAGAATATGCCATCAAGGCATTTAACATAAGATGTGAGAACCTGTTTTGGATATCTACACAAGCATGCTGTGAGAAGATTATAAATTCACTATGTCTTTTACTTTCTTTTGTGGAAATAAAAACATTTTTTAAAAAGGGAAAAGCCAGACATTCCCAGAATTCCTTGACAGTTCCATACTTAAGGAAGGGTTGGACTAGAAAAACAGACACAGGGAGATGAGGGCCAGAGTGTCTGAGACATTGTCACCTACCCATCACTATAAAACTAAGGAAACCACATAAGCTTAACCCTTCCTCTTATTAGAAGGCATTGTGGGCAGCACTGTATGAACACCTCAATTTACAAGCGATGGTACTAATATATAACCCATAATACACACACACACACACACACACACACACACACACACACACACACACACACACACACACATATATATATATATATATATTGTATTATATGCACACAATTAATGTGCATACTGTATGTTTTAGGTTTTTGGCATCATGTAACATTGTTGCAGTACAATTTCCAGTACAAATCTTATTTCTAGGAATTTATGATGAACTGGAAAGACAACTGGAAATGATTCTTTATTTTTTTTCACAGCTATTTTTCACTTATTCTTACTTTCTCCTCTGCCGAGATGGCAATGCGAATGCAGGTATAAACTTTCTGGTGAATAAAAACAAACACACAAATGATTCAAAAAACAAAAACAAACAAAAAAAAACCCCCTCACTTAAAAAGGTATTTTCACTTTCTTTAACAGATTATATATTCTTATATCTCAAAGGCACTGTACCTGCCTAGCAGTTTCACTACTTATATGACCTCTTTTTCATCAAACGTAGAATCCCGGGTCTCTTTAAAGATTCTTCAGAGACCATTAAACTGGCCTTTAAGTTTTATTGCCCGTGACCGATTTAGCCAATACAAACTAAGCACCTATAAAATTGTCCAGAAATGATTACACAGCTTTCAGAATCCTAATTTGCGTCTTCAATGAAGCACTTTGAGTACGCCTTTCTGTAACGTGCACTGCTTGAGGACAGAGGGGGAAATCAGGTAGTAACCTGAGAAGTAAAAGGAATTAGAAATCGGTCTCTCTCTCTCTCTCTCTCTCTCTCTCTCTCTCTCTCTCTCACACTCCCTTTCTCTCTCACTTTCCACTGCCTTGAATGGAATGAACCACTTTCTACAGACAATTCATGCTTCTCTGGCCAGATGGTGAAACCCTTTTAACCCATCAGAAAAAGAATGTGGTTCGCATTGTATTATAAAAGAGAGCCAGAAACAATAAACGACATTTTTTTTAATCCTACAGGTTGTTATATTAAATTGGGGGAAAAGAAATGCATGATGCAACCATAGAGCCCAATTTCACTCCGATTCCAACATTTACCATGGCACCGAGGAAACATACTAGAGATCATCTGGAACACTTACCCTTTGTTAACTTCCAGACACATTAAATGGGTGCACTTGTAATAGTCAAAATACATAAATGTACTGTAATGGCACCAAAAACTATGCTGGTTGAATGCTACATTACAGTGCTGTAAGGCGTGATCACTTACACTTGTTATCACAAACCTATGAAAGATTTGTGAAAACTTCTGACAACCTGAATTATGAGTCTGCTTTGTAGGCAAGGGTTTAAATATTGCCCTCACCCAGTCCACACGCTTCTGGCACACACATAAAGGTGTGCTTACCTCACTGCCCCAGAGAGGTTCATGCCTGAGTGCTGAGTCGTCGCTGTATCAGGCTGAGCTCCTGATGTGACGCTCCGTGCCCCTCTGCTGAAAACTCCTTTAGTTAGGTTCAGGTTGGTCAACTACGCAAAATAAAACAAAGCAAAAAAAATGAAAGAGGAACAATAAAAATACACATTCTTCTTATACTTACACCTCTGTGGAGTTTAATACATAGCAGAACAAAAATCCAATGCAGTGTACATTAGTGTAGTTATTTAGCATAGCATGTGGTTATTTCTGAAAATCATCAACTGCATGAATAAATGTTTCAGATTAGTTACAAAGTAAAGCAGTGTTCACTCTTGTAGCTTGTCCTGTTGTGTCATTCTTAGTAATTTCTTTATTGGCTGAAACTATTAAAAATAAAATGTCTGCTCCTATACGACACACAAATACTGTCACAGCAATGGGTAAAATGAATGCATGTTTCCACAGCACAGAATTGAGTCACACAGAGGTTATGTAGGAATCATTAACAGATATTTAAAGGAAATAAGCAATTATACAGACAGTTAGCCTCTAAAAGCAGGATGTAATTACACACTTCTTTGTCTCATTCCCACTCTAGTCATGAACACATATACCGTTACTGTAAACAAACCCTGGGGTCATCAAAAGCCCTGGACCAAGACGTGAGAAAAGGATGTAATATAGACTGGAGCTACTAGGCAGCTGGATAGATTAAAGCGCTAATAGAAAGTTTCCAGAATCAAAACTGAATTTTGTAATTTTGGAACTGTAGCAATATACTACTTCTTCTCTTCCTGACTCCTCTGGAGTTGACAAAGCTGTTTATTTTCCCAGTGTTTAAGGCAGGGTTTCTAGACAGGTGGGCAGCTTAGCAGTTTGTCTGGTTATCATACCAAAGAAAGGGGAAATGTCAGGCATTCCTCAGCGACAGGTGTTTAAATTAATGCAAGATCTGACAGAGTACAGCCAGGCCTTTGGGCTTCAGGGAAAGAGTTTATTTTCTAACGTTACACATATTTGGTTGAGATCTGCCATCCCTTGTCAATGCATATCAACATCAGTGACTCCAAAACACAACATGCATGATCTGCAAATGTCAAGCATTTTGTGTGTAAGTTTGCTCTTCTGCTCCCTCACACCAAATATAAAATTAAATCGTGAACACTATGGAGCACAGTATTAATGCTTTTCTAATTCCAAATGTAATTCTGAACAGTTAGAACCAAAAGTTTCTTAAACCAATTTGTCACAGAAAGAGTTACAAGAAAAAGCTGTTATATAAAAATATCCTTGTATTTGGATTATACCTTTCTGTGGGTCTAATGTCACTCTGTAGTGCCCCGGCCGTCTCCAGTACAAGCTAAAGGAAATTGCCATCATATTTCAGCCCCATTACAAACATGCCACATGCCAATGATGATGACCAACCTCGAGTAATGACTTCATTGAAAAGATAAATATAGGCTGCTTGACTTGTCAGAAATGCAAAGTATGTTCCTTTTTCAGACCCTTAAATGTTCATTTTATTGGCATATTGACCAAAGATGTAAAAGTATGTGCAAATCATCAACACGTTCTCCATTTTGTGTAGGTACAGACTTTATCTTAAAAGATATGTCAGTGAAAGTATGTTTTTCCAGCGAAAAAGATTTGCTAGTGGATAAATGAATTGTCTTGAAACATTTTCTTGAAAAAATATGATGGCAGACAAAATAAGATGGCAGTAGACTTTATAAGAACATGACTGGATAGTCTTTTATATTTGAGAATAAATGATGATTGGGGATAGAGAAACATTACTACACTGGCCTGCATTGGTGTGTACATATGCGTGTTTGTTTAAAGATGCTTGATAAAGCTGAAAGGTTAACACAGGATATTCCATTATGTCCGTCTGGCAAATGTCATGGGCAACATTATAAATCTGATTATAACAATTTTATAACAGATAATTAGAACGTGATTAAATATTTTCTTAAATGGCGTTCAGACACGTTTAAACAATTTGAGCAGCAGGTCATCAGTGAAAAATGTTGGTCATAACATTATTACAGCCTGACTTAATCTCCATAAAACTATAATGGTGGAAATGCTCATGTTTTATCTTACCTTATCAGTTCTTAACGATGAAATCATTTATCATGATTTTTTAAAAACATAAAGCCATAAGCAAGGAAATATCAGTACTGCACAAGACGAATGTTGTGGAACATCAGCAAAACTGATTAGTTTCTGTTATAAGTAATCTTATACCAGTTTTAAACAGCCTTCCATCACTAGCCTCTTTTCTCTCTCTCTCTCCCTTAATGTTAACAAGACAAAAAAATGCAGCTTATCATGTTTCTGAGAAACCACAAAGCCCTCCACCCTAAAGTCTTTCCCATGTCTGAAAAGTCAAAGTTACAGCTTTACTTTTTACTGTTACGATGTGCTAACATTGGAGGCTCCTTCTCCCCCCAAAAAATCTAAATAAACATCCCCTTACATATAACTTAATTACACACATTTTTCAAATGTGGATATGTATAGACTCTGAAAAAAAAAAAAAAAAAAAAAAAAAAAAAAAAAAAAAAAAAAAGGCCCTGTTTTAGTTGTTGCCGTAGAAATAATGACATTAGAAGCACATTAAAACAAATACACAAGCCAGAACTAGTGCCCGAGCTATTCTGCTATAGAAACTTAATTAACACCAAACAGAATGAAGCATTCAGCCATGGTGATGTAAAAACGGAAATGATTTGTTAGCATACATGATATACAAAAGTATGGCCAAACTTGTAACATTGGCAGAAAATCCGATATCACAGTGAAAAATGACGTGGAAGCAATAATCGATACACGCTGAAATAGCAACCACCCCCCCCCCCTCAAGAAAAAATATAAAAAATAAGACAGATGGATATAGCCTACTTAAAAGAAAATCGCACCAGAACCCTTTGGTCAACTGGTAAAAACACACATAAGATCCTGATACTATGTCTTTCATCAATACAAATATTAACCAAAAGAGAAGAGGTTCCTGGAGCACAGTATTTGCAACTATATCAGCATTTGACAGACTTAATACTCAACAAACCAGGCAGACATTAATACCTCACTATGTGACCACATTGATTTTATGACCCATCAGCAGATACTGACAGCAAAACTGCCTCTAAAAGTGCAACTGGCTTATCATGATTGCAGATGCAGTGAATTTTTGTGGGATTTCTAATGTACGTTTATGCCTTTGTGATATTTATGCACTATTTCTTTTCTATGTTATACATAAGTCAGCTCCACTCTTTTAATACATAAAACGCTACAAAGCAAAAGTTTGATTTACATTTGATTGAATTCTAAAACAAAAATATAGCAGGGTATAAATTTGTTCTTGTGTTTGTATAACCCATAAAACTAGGAAGGAAAGTAACGTGCCCGGATGAACTTTCCATGATAAACAAAGCAAACACCTTCTAATGTAACAGTATACATTAGCGTGAAGGAGGAAGGGGAGGAAGAAAATGTGCAGTCTGTGTGGTCTGGTGACACTGCAATGAGGAGAAAGGAAGGGAGGGAATTAGGAGGAAACTCAGCCAGTGGGCTTCCCACTGAAAAAAAAAGCTTCAGGGCAGAAATGATAGAAGAGAAAAAACACAAGCACTCTTATTCCCTCACTTGGTGCCAATTTGCCACATTCTTCTATTTATAAGCATCAATTACTCAGAAAAAAAAATCTGCCTGCCTGTTAAATATCAACACAAAACACCTCTGCTGTAGAGCATCTGATAATGAGACCTCACACAAAGCTTTGTATCTTTCACCAGCCACCATGTTGTACCCTACAGTACATCTCTGGTATTTGGCTTTGCTTAGGCACCAACAAAATGATCAAGTGCTATCAACATAAAGTAGCACACAGAATCTCTGGTACTGTGCTAATGCAGGCATAGAGGAGTACTATTAACTACAGCCCTGTTTCCCAAAAAAAGGTGAGGATGCAGCGTAGAATGGAAATAAATACAAGTCTGAATAAATGATTTACAAATTATATAAACCTATATTTAACTGAAAATAGACAACATATCGAATGTTGACAACATATCACATGTTGAAACTGTGAAATGTTATTGTTTTATGAAAAATATATTCTCATTTTGAAGTTGATGTGAGCAACATGTTTCAAAAAAGGCTGGAACAGGGGAAACAAAAGACTGGAAAACTTGAGCAATTAAAAACAAACAAACAAAAGAGAAACAACCCGGTGGAATATCTCACAACAACTTAGGATAAATGGCAACAGGTCAGTAACATGATTGGGTGTAAAAGGAGCATGGCAGAGAGGCAGACTTTCTCAGCAGTAAAAGTGAAAGACTGCATGGTCAAATAGTGCAACAATTTAAGAATAAAGTTCCTGAACATGATGGACTGAAGTGAAATGGAAAACTGTCCCGGAGTCTGAAAAGTCAAAGTTTGAAATTCTTGTAGGAAATCAAGGATGCCACATTCTCTGGGCAAGAGAGGAAAGGGACCATATTCAGTTTAATATGGGGGTGCATTATTGCACATGGCATTGGTAGCTTGTATATCTAGGAAGGCACCATTAATGCTAAATGATTTTATACAGGTTTTGAAGCAATACATGCTGTCACCCATGTCTTTTTCAGAGAAGGTCTTGCTTATTTTAGCAAGACAATGCTAAAGGGCAACTTGTGCATCCATTCTGCTAGTTTTAATACCATGAGTCATCTCAAAAAATATGTTTTTGTCCTTGGTGATGCAGATGACTAGTGCAAATATATCAATGTGCGCATGTGTGACTTTCAATCTGAGCAAAAAAATCTGAATTGAGTGAGGCTTATGTGAGCAATTCATTTGACTGAAGTCCAAAGGTACCAAGTGCTGTCCAAAAAACCTGCTGTCTCTTATGGAGACTCCTTTCCTAAAAGTTAAACAAACATCTACTTACAGAAAGCTTTTTTATTTTTCTTTGTTAAAAAACATATTCATTAATCCATTTATTATTAGCTTTAGATTATATTGTACTTTGTTAAGTGTTTGTAGTCACTTAACATTTTCCTGCTGTAGCACATCCATGAGACAAGTTAATGTTTACTTACGTTATAACAGGTATAAACAGTTGTTCCTTATAATCAGTCGCTATTCAGAAAGGAAAAAAAAACCCTCTGTCTAAAAACGTATGTATTACCAAGTGCTGACACTGGAGTCTCCTTCCTTGAATTTTAAATAAAATGTCTCCTTGCAGAACGTTTCACCATATCAGCAATTATAGGTTTATGTAAATGAGCTGTTACTATTGAAATGATAAGTCCCTGGGCACTCACATGTTGTGTAAGGAGACTAATGTGGCTGGAGGTGCTGTACTGGCGAGCTGCTTGTTTCTCCACTAGTTTTTTCAGGGCAGCCACAATAGCCTGCTGATTTGACTGGGCCTGGGCTGAGAGTGAATCTGGCTCCTTAAACACTCCTGCAGAAGCAGGTCTGGACTTACTGGCCTTATTACTCACTGGAAGACAAGCAAAATATACAGAAGGTTTAAGAGCTGAATCTGTAAATCTGTGAAACTACTTGAGGTGACTTTCTGGGAAGAAAAAAAACACAGTGTAATACATTTTATGTGTAGCTGACTGAAGATGAAACAGTTACCTTGCACTGCAGAGGAAGGCCACAAGACTTTCTGACTGTATATGTTTGCACTACTTGCACTGGAAGACGAAGCACCACTCATGACCAGCTGTGCCATTTGTGAACCTGGTGTTTGTTGTAGCACTTCAGTAGTTGCAAATGATCTAGATGAGCATGAATTTGATGAAGCCCACATTGCTTGCATAGGCCGCAAAGAATTTGTTGATGAAGATGATAAAGTAGATTGTGGTTTGCTTTGAGATTCAGCATGCAGGTGTGGGGGAGGATGGATATAAGGAGGAGGTTGTGCCTGGGGCTGAGCTTCAGTTTCAGATCGTGGGAAGCACTGCTGCAGGTGGATATGCTCACAGTCTAGGGCTGCACGATAAGATGAAGTGTGCTGAGAACCCTGGGCCTTGACTTGCGATTTACAGCCTTTTGCAGTTTCAGACTGCTCAGTGATATCATTAACCATTTTTGACAGGTCCTCGTCTTTTCCAACAATTGTAACATGGGATTTTTTACTCCAAAACTCTCCATCTTGTAAAACTCTTGTTTTGCTTTCATTAGGTTGAGTCTCAAACGCAGTTGAGGCCTCGGGCTGACCTTTGGTCACTGTGTTTCCATTTTGAATTTTGTTGTTTTTGTGTCCACCATTATTAAATGCACTATATTTGTCACTGTTTTGGACAGTGTTACTATGGGTGTTCATGTTCACGGTTATGCTGCTTTTGTTGTATCCTGGTCTGGTTACACTCCCTTGGATTTCTTCGTTTTTCAGTGAGTCGGCCTTGGCAGTTAGCGACAATCCTGAAGCACTAGAGTCTTCTTTGGCATTTACCAAAGCTGGATTGAGGAAAAATATAATAAATAAACCCCATCATAGATTAATGAGAACACTGTGATTATTCTAAAATACATTTTTATAGCATCAAACTAGATAGGTCATTTTTATGACACTATACAAGTTATTTTACAGACACTATTCAGTTCCATAACGTAATGGAACTAAGATGTTGAAGTATTGTAAATTAACATTGGTAAAATCACCTTGTCATATTAATGAGTTTTGATTTCCTGGTTGCAATAATAATAATAATAATAATAATAATAATAATAATAGATAATAAGTAATTATATTATCTAGTGTTCCCTATTATCCTAGCTCTCTTGTGGTAGGTTGTAATTCCTAAGAGTTTTCTAGTTCCCTAGTTCAGTATTGTTCCAATTCTTCATTCCCTGTGATTTGTGGCAATATTCCATTCATGATTTCAATCAGACAGAGATACAGTACACAGTAATAAAATTTCCCCACACTTTAGTAGCCATATTCTTTAAATCACTGGCAAAAACATGCAACTCCAAGTAGAATCAAAAAGTAAAGGCAAAAATACTTGTATTAAAGTCACCAAAAGTAACTGTGAGAAACTGAACATTTTGACCTTTTCCATATAGTTCCAGAGAATTTGAACTTTGACATAGTCCCCATGCAAGATGACACATTTGTTGTATTGTTCAACTAGTTTCTTTATTCCTACAGAGAAGTTGTTTTCGGTTGCTCCCGAAGCCAGGTGAGCACCACTTCCTTTACTTCATCATCTTTGGTGAATCTGCAACCACGCAGCGCCTCCTTCAGTGAACCGAAGATGTCATATTTGCTCGGCATCAGATCCGGGCTGTAAGGAGGATGTTTGAATGCAAGCCGTCGCACTTTTATTGGTGCTGCTGCTCTATGAGGACATGCATTATCATGGTGCAGCAAGACTGTTCTAGACAGTATTCCTCTTCTTTTGCTGCAAAAGAATTTCGCAGCAGTGCACAGTAATTTCCATTGGTCACCATTTGCCCATGTACTTTTTCCCCATTATGGCAAAAGCAGATCCATAACTGATCTCCAAATGTGCAGCCAATTGCCACACAGTTATCTGTTGGTCCTCTATAATCAAGGCATCTGTCCTGTCGATGTGCTCGTGTGCGCAATGTAGATGGGAGACCTCAGTGATCTTTGTCGGTTTTTCCCTCTTTAAACCTTTCACCCACTCAAACATTTTGTTGCTTCCTTGGTGATATGTCCAAACTGAGCCAACATTCGATGGTGAATTTCCACAGGTTTCACTTCCTCTGCCCAAAGTAAGCACACTACACCACGTAGCTCTTCGATCGTGCAATGGAGCGTCCATGATTCTGCCCTTGTGGCTGCCACTCGACTAAAGGCCAAGTGCTGTACTGTGCATGGTCAAACTATCCAGCAGGCAATGTATGAGTATGTTACATTTTGCTAGCTACCCTTTCTTCCAGTTATCGCATAATTTAAAAATCGCCTTGACTTTTTGATTCTCCCTCGTACTATTAGACATATTAAAATAATCAATACTTTTCACAGACATGTATATTATTTCATTGTAAATACAAATGCTCACTTCTCCTGCTGTGATGCTTTGCTGGCTCTCTTGAGCTTTCACTGCATTCTTTGTTATGGTCTTTTCCAGAACTCCCCAAAAACACGCTGGCAGACTTGTTCTTGTGTGTGTAGAAAGTGAGGACATCTTCTAGATCACTCTCACTTTGAACAGATAAGATGAGACAAATCCAGAAATAAAATAAATGCATTGTTACTCTGATACTATATCATTTATGTAACTAAAGTAATTGCATGACCAGCATATCATACAGAAGGAGTGGTACTTGGCAAACCAACCTTGCTTCCAAAATAAACTCACGAAAGACATTTGAATTGATGCACTGTTCTTCATCTTCATTCTTCTCCAAACTTTTTACCATTTGTTCTGTCTCCTGGGTTACAGATATGATTTCAGATAAGTCATCTGTCTACCACATAAAAAAAGCCTACAATCACATGTGTAACATCAGACCTTGTTATAACAGTGGATGAAATCACCAAGATGATGGGCCAGTATGCGGCGACGGTCAGACGGGGAAAGTTTGCGGCTGGGTAATACCACCTGCATGTCCTGCTGTAGGTTACTGGCAGCTCGCATCAGAAAACGCATAACCAACTCCTAGAGGATGACAGAGTTGGACCATGCTTGGATAAATTTTACACGCACAAAGGGGCCATACAGTAGTTTTCTAGTAAGGTTAAAAAACGAAAGAAAAATATCACGACGTTGTTTTATAACAGGGATGTCGAAGCTTTTTTTCCCCCCAAGGGGGCCAGATTATACCACATCAAAACAACATAGGGCCAGTCACTAAAACCTCTTCCTACTGTTAGTGTCAACTTTGAACTTCTTGTCTATAACCATGATTAAAAATCAACCAGTAATTAATATGCAGCTGTCAGAGAAAAAAAGCTTTTGTAATTTAGCTACCTGTATTAACACAATATGCTGAGACAATCAGGTGACAGGAAAAATTGCTAGCCGGTGGGCAGACTGTAATACATACAAAGAGAGAAGCCACAGACCAACTAAGGTCTGTCCACAGGCCATATTTGGCCCCAGGGCTGGACTTTGGACACCCCTGTTTTATAGCATGTCTAGTTTTAAACTGTTCCTTTTTTTTCAGATTGTAATTTTTTTTTTTCAAAGATATACAGTTGCGCTCATAAATTTACACACCCTGGCAGATTTGAATGTGCACCATTCGGTAAGGAAAACATGAGTAATCAGGAAAAACATCTCTCTTATTTTTAATCAGATTCAAATTAAACCATGAGACATTCCAAAATAAGATAATCATTAAAGAAAACATAATTTAGAAAATATTGAGATGGTCCCTGTTCTAAAGTTTGCATACCCTTAGTTCTCAGTACTGTGTCCTGCCTTTAGAATTAATGACAGCTTGTAGTCTTTTGTGATAGTCGTGGATGAAGGACTTAATTTTCTCAGATGGTACAGCTGCCCATTCTTCTTGGCAAAAAGTCTCCAGTTCCTGTAAATTCCTCGCCTGTCTTCCATGAACTGCATGTTTGAGATCTCCCCAAAGTGGCTCAAGGTCACTGAGGTCAGGAGACTGTGATGGCCACTCCAGAACTTTTACTTTATTCTGCTGTTGCTGATGATGGGTTGTTTTGGCCTTGTGTTTGGGATCATTGTCATGTTGAAAAGTCCAAGTGTGTCCCATGCGCAGCTTCTGTGCTGATGAGTGCAAATTGTCTTCCAGAATTCTCTGATAGCATGTTGCATTCATCTTGCGATCAACTCTGACCAAATTCCCTGTGCTGCTGTAGCTCACACACCCCCAAAACATCAGAGATCCACCTACGTGTTTCACAGTAGGGATGGTGTACTTTTCATCTTAGGCCTGGTTGGCTCCTCTCCAAACATAGTGTCTATGGTTGTGACCATCAAGTTCAGTTTTGGTCTCATCACTCCAAATTACTTTTTTCCAGAAGTTCTGATGCTTGTCTAGGTGCTGTTGTGCATATTTCAAGCTGCCAATTTTGTGACATTTGCACAGTAATGGCTGTCTTCTGGCAACACGACCATGCAGCCCATTTTTCTTCAAGTGCTTCCTTATTGTGCATCTTGAAACATCCACATCACTTTTCTCTAGAGAAGCCTGAATGTCAGCTGAAGTTATTTGAGGCTTTTTCTTTGCATCCCGAACAATTCTCCCGGCAGTTCTCGCTGAAATTTTGTTGGTCTACCTGACGGTGGCTTGGTGTTAACAGAACCCCTAAATTTCCACTTCTTTATGAGAGTTTGAACACTGCTGATTGGCACTCTCAACTATTTTGATATCTGTTTTATCCCTTTCCTGTTTTATAAAGATGAAACAACCTTCTCTCTCAGGTTTTTGACACTTCTTTTGCTTTCTCCATGGCTGAATTGTGCAGGTGACTGTCAATTAAAAAACATACAAATCACAGGTGTGGACAATTACCCTTAATTTCCAATTGACCAGTGTGTATCAGTTTGTGTGTGTACATTATCAAGCCAAAACTTCAAGGGTATACAGACGTGGACAAAATTGTTGGTACCCTTCTGTTAAAGAAAGAAAAACTCACAATGGTCACTGAAATAACTTGAAACTGATAAAAGTAATAATACATAAAAATTTACTGAAAATGAACTAATGAAA
>JAQLOM010000005.1:6444725-6455696 GCA_030068315.1 Chrysichthys thysi
TTGGATTTTTACAACATTATTGTTGAAATACACAGTCCTGAAAAAGGGGCGTTTCTTTTTTTGCTGAGTATATAATTAAAAAAATAATAATAATAAAAAACGTTTTTGTTTTTTTTTTTTTTGAATGGAAACCTGTTTTGTATATTGGGTTTAGGAGTTTTATCACAAGTTTTTTTTTCCCCTTTTAGGCTAAAGATGATCTTACATTTCATATCCTCTGACTCGCAGGGGGCCATAGTCAGCTCTATAAATGTTTAATGCATTCTGAAGAGAGTATATGTTATGGTAGGCTGGTTCTAATCCTGGGTGGAGGGTCATACAGGAAACAGGGGTACTGGTGTCATCCATTCTTCTAATCACCTGAGCAGTCAGACGTGAATGTAAACAACCTGTTCCAACAAACTATCAGTAAAAAGCCATGCCATATTTGTCATTACTGGAGGAATCTCCTTGCAGCACACATTCTCTACTTCTGTGGGCATTCTGGCACTCTGGCACCAAGCAAATTTAGATAGGTAGGTATGTTTGTTTAGAACATTTAGATCTTTGTATTGGTGTGCTATAACCAAATGGTCTTTGAATGATAGTACCTGGAATTCAAGCCGTAACTAGGATTAGCAGGCTTGGTAAGGCTGAACTGCATTTAGCAGGGCGCTAACCCTGTGCTGTAAAGTAAAATATCTACCAGGAAGATTGCAAAGACTGTTGATAGTGTAAAGAAACAAGTCTTTATTTTAAAACGTTTCCAACAGTTGATTACAACTTAAAGCATGATGACGATCACCAAAAACATTTCACCTCTTTTAGGAGAAATTTTAAGTTGACATGCAAATACAGTCATCCCTCACCTAACATGGAGGTTACGTTACAGAGCCCCCCGCGATAGGTGAAATCCACAAAGTAGCGACCTTCTATTGATTTTATTATTTATATATATTTTACGGCTTTATAAACCCTTCCCACTCTCTTATTAACCTTTCCCATTCTCTTATAAACACTTCCTATGCTCCTATGCTGAGATGAACGGTCACTGAGCCAATTAGCGCCCAGGATACAGAACACAGTGCTCTGGTTGGTCGCCTCCATCAGCCAATAGTGTGCCGTGTACAATCGCACGTGGGCAAACTAGCTCAAGCGGTAGTGGCGTACACTGCGTTTTCACTGTGTATTCATCCGCTGATGAAATACATACTGTATTTTATTTCAATTTAATATTCTTTTAATATGTTTCAATTAACATTTTTATATTTTTTATAATGCATATAAAAACCACGATACAGTGAAGCTGCAATAGGTGAACCGCGAGGGATGACTGTATTACCATTCTGAAATGTCCATCGACAAACGATCAGGAAGCAATCCTTGTGCTATCTCTCCTTCCTCCTCGGATTCAGGATCAAAAACATAAGGCTGTATCGCCGAAGACATTTTGTTCTAACCTTATAGTTTTCTGAGTTTTAGCAGGCGGAGACAGGTCAAACCTTCGATGACCCACTGGAGGGAGCGTCACAGTGCTGTTAGCCAATCAGAGGCGATACTTTGCATATCATAAATATTCATGAGTAACAGCTGAAATCCTTTCGTTCCCCTCACCCCTCCACCCACTCCTCCACCAAACGAGAACAGCCTGAAACAGGAGCACCAGAGCATTTTTTTTTTTTCACCAAAACCGACTCACAGGGCATTCATTCATACTAGAGACCACTGCAAAATTGATGAAAAAACAATGCAATGACACCTTTAAACTCTCACCTCTTCCTCATTCAGGAAGATAACAATGGCATAAAGACAGCAGTCTTAAAGCGACAGTACCCAGAATACAGACACTTCGAAATTGCACTTTTTTCTTAAATGGGACTGTGGTCTGAAAACAAATATTTTAACATATCAAATAAAAGAACATTTGAGATGCTGGTGAAGTTTCAAACAAACAGGAAAAACAATAAATTATAAACATATAATTTCAACCTGGTTAAGTAAGCTAGGCTAAGTGGTTCAAGACAGTTGTTCGACTTACGATGGGTGTGGCAGAACGCATCTCCATCTTAGCTTGATGACTACCTGTATAGTGTGCAGATGGTTTGCTGGCTAGTACTTATTAGGACCTATACTTAAGTGGGCATCATTAGGGAAAGCAAGAGGTCACTGGTTAATTAAGGTGCCAAACAAGCCTTTAAATTAACACCTGAACATAAAAAGGTATTTGATTAAATTGGCTAGTTTGGCTAGGAAAGGGTATCTCGTGTTGCCCACCACTTATATATGTAAGCACTTGTCATTGTATTCATATTGTTTTTTTAAACATGCCTTAATGTGTATAGACACAGCAGTAGATCCAGTAAAATGCAAGGATTGCATAAGGTTTTGAAAATGAAACATTTCAAATCAACAGTTGTGGGAGAATGTGCATGCTAGTAACAGCATTTTATGTGTTAATTGTTATTATGTCTTAAAATGGTGACTGCCTGTATTATTATTATTGATATTAATAACAATAATGATAACAATACAATACTACTACCACAAATTATTATTATTTTTTTTTTCCCCCAAAGACAATTAAATCAACAGAATTAACCAAATGCTGGGAATTCCTGCAATTTTATATGAGGCAATGAATTTAATATTAGCTCTTTTTTTTTAACCTTTCTGTCTGAAATTCAAGCAAAGATTTTCTTATTTCAAATTATTATTCTTTTTTTTCCTATAGTAACAGCAGTAGCTGTAGTGTAGATGTTCAAATCCAATTATGAACACACACATTATCAGTATCATACGCAGTATCAATACAGATAATACATTTTTAGGCAGTTTCGCAATACAGCTGTAACAACTTTAACATGCAAATTTATAGGAATTTAATTGGACAGCATTTTCAGATAAAGGACGTAGTGCTCAAGGCAAGTCCAGATAGGCATAAGTATGTTGTGCACCAATACAGGCTTTAACTTGGCTAACAAGGTCCACAAGATGCCATCTGTTAACTGCCTGCTGATTAATCAAGAGCTAGAGTTAACACCAGCATATAAAGACATGGATATCTGCTCATGGACAGATTTCCACATAGACGACTCCTTTAAAAATACTTCTCACTTCATATACAATACAGGTACACATACTGTATAGACCAACGAAAGATTTCATAGACAGCCACATATGTGCTCTTCTATATGAAAAAGAAACGGATTATCCATGGTATGCACACAGTTTTGTGCCAACATACACAGAGGCACTCGTTTCCTCACACTCCGTATAAACAACCTTTTTTTTCCTGCATCTGAGAAGAAAAAGGAGCAATAAAGACTTGTTACAGTGGCTCATTCAGAGAGGACCCCCCAGGAAACCTTGCTGTATGTAATAAAAAGTATATTATAGTCCCTAAACGGTTGAGGGAATCATTTGGCGAGCATCAGAATTATGAGTTTAACACCCCCACATGGCCTTCATACAAATTTGGGTAAGATGGTGCATAAACTGGGAAAACAATGGAGCCTGTTCTTTTGGAGACTGCGTGAAGCTTTCAGATCCTGAACTGAATCTCATTTATTGTCCTTTCCATCATTGCCTGGGAAAATCCAAGTAAAGAAATAAGCACTGAAAGTTTTACCATTCATCTATGAACAACAAACTCCGAAAAGGACATAAAGGAAATATCAGAAAGCAGACTGCAAGTTAAGTTCTATAAACTTGTACGCTCTTTTCAGGATTAACCTAATCGTGTAGTGTTTGATTCACAAAGTCACAAGGATAAGACATTCGCATGTTGTTTGATTTCATACAGAAGTACCGAAACCTCTGGGATCAAGACAATATACAGTGGAGACTAAGATAGAGAAAGGGTACACTCTGAGTGACCACCTTTCTTAATTTGATAAAATAATTCTATCTTAATGGGAGTGGACTCTTCCATGTTAAAACACCAACAAATTTTGGAAGAATGGAGTTCATCCCTGCCATAAAGGTTCAGCAAAAGAGAAGAGTGCAGCCTTGGACTACAAAACATTTGAGTTCAGCTGCAGTTTGGGTAAGATGGGTAAGATGGTGCATAAACTGGGAAAACAATGGAGCCTGATTTTTTGGAGACTGCATAAAGCTTACCCAGTTTATGCACCATCTTACTCAGCCTGTACAGTTTTTCTGAGGCTCACAAGAATGGGCCTGCAAGTGTAAAAAAAAATAAAAGAGAGAGCAGCAACTGAACAGTTGGGAAGATGAATTGCAAGTTGAGCTCTATAAAATGACCCCTGTCCTCCTTGACCAAAGCGGTGTGTTTTCTTTGGATTGAAAGCATAGCTCAGCATCTGTGCATTTGGCTTTAGGTTTCTCCTCTCCTGTTTTGGTTTTATAATAGTATTATGTAAAATTATATATTTGGTTGCACTAATAGTAGCACAAATAAGTTATGTGAAGGATTTATGCTTATGAGCACACTTTTTGTGCATTTTTATAAGTACACAAGCAAAAGACATTTTGTGTGTAAGTCTGAAAAACCAAGGTGCCTGGAATACACATTTCCCCTCATTGTTCACGATATAGGTGACTTTTATGATAAGCCAAACTCTCGCATCTCTTTTTCCCATGTAATTATTCTGTTTTACAGTAAGACCTGTTGTTTTTGTATGTATATGGATTTTTACTTGCACGCTATCTGTATCTTGCCATATCTATTACATTCCAGTGACGTCTGCGCCTGCATGGGTTGCTCATCTTCCGTCACGTACTGTTCTGACCCAAACTTGTACTGACCCCAGAGCCTGCCATATGCATTACCAAGACCTCACCCTGTGGGCTCACTGACACCTCATTGGGGAATGTGAGAAACAGAAGAAGAGAGAGATACCATCTTTATGAGGGTGATTTTCAGATAGTGTAGCTTAGAGCTGGTATATAACATTTGCCATCTAAAAAAAACAACACTTTCTAGGGATTTATTATGTCTACAAACATATAATAGTACTGGAGGGATGATAGATGGATGGAGAGAGGTGGAAGCGAGAAGGAAAATTAAATGCGTAGAGAGAAACAGGAGGGGGGACTCTGGGAGGCTTAGACAACCCAGTTTAAGCTTATTCCAATACCATTCCTCTCAGCTCTTGGAGGGATTGACAGAGAAAAAGGAGTGTGAAGTGAATGCCAAGGGGAGAGAGGGGGAGATTAACAGAGAATTTGAGCCAAAAAAAGGAGTGAGGGAGGGAGCAATTAATGCCAATACTAACAGAGGTAATGGCTCCAAAGAATTAGAAAAAATAAAAAATAAAAAAAAAAATAATTCACACTCACAGTCCTGATGCAACTCAGTATCAAAAGATCTAGAAACACGGATGTTAAACCCTGCCTTAAATGTAGTAGTCCACATTCTTAGAATAAGCAAATTACACATTTCTATGTTCAGAATGAGTAAAATTATCAACAGTATTATCATTAGTGATGCATATTCAACTTCCCATGACGAGTAATCATGATTATGGCTGCAGAAACAGTGAGCGTCAGACACGCGGCGACTATCAAATTTTACCACTGTTTCATATTCCAGATGTGGTTTTCATCATGAATCCACTGTTACTGGTTAAAATGCCTTATTTAACTTAATTTAAGTTAAGTGAAAGGAGTTTACTCCCAAGAAGTAGAAAAAAAGGACAAAATTTTAACAAATATGAAGTTCAGAGAACAGAGTACAAGAATACTGTTGCTATCAGACAGCAGTGTTACAGTCTCGATTAGTACAAAATAATCTTTGTAGAATTAATTTGATTTGTTATAATTCTGCTATAATTACTTACTGAGCTACTAAGCAATTTGAGGAGAAATGTGTTAAACATCACCTCAGTAGCAAACACCTCAATATAGTACTGAATGAATGTAGCTTACTGGGCAAGTAATGCAAAGTGATACAAGCCAGGAGTATACGACCTGCAGCCATTACATTTACTTATCACCTAATCCTGAAGGATCACTCTTTTTATTTTAGATTAAAGGTGACAAGGTAAAAAGTAGCAAGGATGGGTTATTAATGCAAACTCTTTAACCTAGGTTGAAATCACACTTTTATTTATTTTTAATAAATCAATAAGAGACTATGTCTCTTGTGTAATGACAGGGCTTACCAAAGCAGTTGTTACGATGAGGAACAAACATCTTGCAGGCTGCAGCAATCTGCGACTCTGCACTCAGTACAGTCTTAATGATCAGGTCCTCAATCCGACCCATCAGCACTGATACACAACAGAGAACACTGCACATTAGACGCACCGACTGGGAGCAATTTGATCACTGTTTAATTCTACTTTGATTCTCAGAGTGTGTGCCTCAAACACATATTAACATGTTAGTTCATCATGGGAAGGGTTAATACTGTATTCTGGTATTTGATGTTACAGAAGTGAATTACAGGGAAAAGTGTAAATGTTGTAAAAACTTAACTATACATGCAAATTCATCAAATCCCTCATTTGTTTCTTAACATTATATTCACCATTATATTATTATTATAGCCATACATGAAATAATAGTATTTCCCACTATAACAGAAAAGGTAAGTATGATTCAATAACTTTTTCCTTTACTCACATGTGGTGTCTTTTCCCTCCTGTTTTAAACACCTCAGCATTGCACTCATGCTCCATTTGTTCCCATAATCCTCTACTTCTGGGTCATCACAGCTGAAAAGGAAGAAGACAAGGTCCTCAGTGTCTGGCTTCGCCAAAACAGCACTGAGCAATGAGCACAGTGTAACAATGTTGACATGATTAACAAACAACGGAGATTATCTCACATCCGAGGATGCATTCCTTCTCTATTTGGGAACAAGGCACAACACTGAGTGATGATTTAACTGTCCATGACAGTTAAAATCTTTTTCGATTAGTGTCAGATTCATCGGAATATACTACATTTACTAACTCTGAAAGGAGACAGGAAGAAAGCCCCCATACTGTGAAAAGGTGTTCTGCTTAGTTTCAAACTAAAGGCTACTTCTTAACATTATGAACTGAGGCCATGGACAGAGAAACAGGATTAGACTCTGCCTTTTTTTTAAGGTTCAGTCAGTGATGCACTTTTTTGTCAAATTCAGCAAATATCTCCTCACAGTTCAATATCTTTCCATTCTGTATGTGAAAAAGAAAAAAAAGAAAGAAAATCTCATACACCTCCCTGGGTCTGTAAATGGGAAAGCAAAGAAAGTGGCTCAGATTGAGCAGCGACACAACAGATCAGATTGAGCCTTTGCTATGCTTGTCCGTGAATTTGGGAGTGAAGCTTCTGAAAGAGCACCAAAGAGAGGTGTGTATTTGTTAGGCTGTTAAGTTCAAATTTCAACAATCTTTCTTCCGAATTGCTAATCCCACTTCAAGTACACGGAAGGCACTTGATACATATAAGACTCTAAAATAAAGCATTGATTTATAAACAAAGCTCAGTCACATTATCATCACACATCTATGTAATTTACCAAAATATGGTTAATTTCACAAACAGAATGGGAATAATAAAGAGACCTGAGTACATAGACCTAAAGTTAGAATCAGTTCAACCTTACCTGACATAGTCACTGCTCTTCTTGTTTACACTGTAGTTGGTGAGGTGCATGAACTGGTTCTTGATGTTCTTCACAGCATGGTCATACTTCACGGTAGCAAATCTACAAATCAAACAGAAGAATGATCTGGTAAATAGAGAAGGTCGGACCACAACATGCATCAATGAAAACTAGACATTTCAGACAGTGATTCCACAAAGTACCCTAATATACATGATTTAGAAAGATTAAATAACACAAAGATGAACCTGCTTAACAACTATAATACTCTTCTGACTGAGAGTACAAAAACAAAGTCAAACAAAAAGAAGTCAGCTTTCATCCATCATTAAGACCTGTCCTGTAATGAGCATCAGGTATGCATATAATAGATAACTGCATAATAATAATAATAATAATAATAATAATAATAATAATAATAATAACAGCAAATTTTAAATAAATGCTTTTTGTTCTTTGCTCAAGGTACAGCTCTGTCTTGTTAGTATATAGTGCTGCAGTATTTCACTGAGTGGTCACCACATGTAGAATAATGGGAATTTCCTGGCATAGTGAACCCTTGAATGCCTGCAAAGCCACTGGAATGTCTAAGCTAAAAGTTGGGCTCAGATTCTGCCAGAATTTAGGAAAGGTAGTTAATAATGGTTAATATAAACTGAACCATCACTCAGTGAAGGCCTTGTATATGCCAAGGTTAATAGTGACAGACCAACCATTTTACACATCGCCCCAGTCAATCTGATCCTGCAGTCTGCTGCCCCCACCCCTAGCCAATACCTAACCAGCTCCAACTGCTATATTTCATCAAAGCTGTCTTTAGAGCCTCTATTTCAGGATTTGCACTACCAAATTAAGGAACTACAAAAATGGGCTAGGAAAATAATTGTAAATCTTAAATAAATCAGTATGACTACTGAATAACTTGTCTCACTGTTGATGGTGCATTTGTGGATTATATATACACACATTTATAAATAATTAAACACTACAAAAACTGATATACAATGAAACATCACAAAATCATTAAAAACTAAAGGAAAAATCATAGCTATTGCATCATGGATACAGTGATAATGGCTAGTAAAACAATGAAAAGAATTGGAGACTTATTTCACCAGAAACTCTCCTGCTGCCATCTAGTGTTTATATACACCTCAGATGAGCATAAAAGTTAATGATTCAGTGACATTGTAGTGATGTAAACGAATGATGCATCTTGACATACTTTTTTTGACATACAAACTATTTATGATGTTATACGCATGTGTCAGTTTGAAAAATCGTCCCAAAACAGAAATCAATAACAAATGCAAAGAACATCAGGCTCAAGCAAATCTATTGAGCTCTACACAGGATCCTAGGTAAGACTATAACAAATTTTGTTCACGAAAAAAACTACAGTATATAAAAAGTGAGTGTCATTTACAGGGTATTTCCTGACAAGTGTGCACTAACATTAGTGTCACAGTAATCCATAGTTTACAGCATTTACAGGTCAAATATTTAGTGCACATCTTGAAGTCACCATATGATATTAATCAAAAACTGACTGATCTCTGGTAGGAGACATCACTAACAGCACTCACCTAGTTAGCCCCTCTTCATGGACATAGATAATGACTGGGTCATAAGACGTCACCAGCACATACAACCGCACATCAAACTTAAAATCTGCACAAACAAAGTGAAGAAATTTTAGACAATACAAAAAAAAAAGTCTTGTTTCTAGAAAATACTTATTTGTTCTGTATGCATACTCACCATCTATCAGCAATGGGTTGTTAATATACCGTGACACCAGGATATTTTCATCCAGTGAGATCTGACTTGGCTAGAAGAATCAAACAAGACAAGCAAGCATTAAACTGAAATATTTAAGCCATGATGATGACTTTACTTTTGCTCTCACTTCACAATTGCAATCCTCACATCCTAGATACACACAGGGCTGAAGCCAGTAGTTTAGAAATTCCTGGTGTAAAATGTCCTTGAATGACCCGTTGCTATCTTTCTTCATAACATTATTAGATTACCTCTGAAAGAGCAAAACTGTTTCAAATTACTCAAATAGGCACATGTGTGCTACAATTAAACACAAAGTGACTATGAACATTAAAAAACTAATTTTTTTTTTATTATTATTTGTTCCGATGTTTCTTAAATGTCTAAAATAGACAGTGAATGAACATTACAGTGATATCATAAGCTCATAAGACTACACCAAAATCAACACAGGACATTCCTGTGCCTGAAATTTGTTTCAGGTGGGGTTTGTTAAGGCTTAGGAGGTGCTGCTACCAACTTCACATCTGGCACCAGTTCACACACAATCGAGAGAAGAAGAAAAAAAAGGAGCGTTAAACATTCCTCTTTCCAAATATCACTAACATTCTTTCCACTTTCTCAGGAAGGATGGGTGCTACGTAATATGGCCAAAGCAGAAAATTATGAGAAGTGCAGCCAAAACACAATGCCTTGATGTGTTTGTGATTTATTCTGACATGCACAGATGTTTATGACACCCTTTTGGGTGTCTCTGGAACTACTGCATTCATTTTCATTTTTTTGAGAAGAGGCTGACAAAACATAAATTTAAAAAAAAAACTTGCGGGAATTATATATTTTATATAAAACTATTTTGTATTGCAAACATCCCAGCCAAGGTGTTATCCCCATGTCATATGGAGTGCTTCTGTAACCAACTTAACCCAGACCATAACAAAAAACTTACTGAAGAGAGATGAATAAATAAATGAATGAAAGAATGAATTAATACATGAATGAAGGAATGATCTTCTGTTTTATAAAATGAGTACATATAGTGATAGATCTGCCATGGTTGAAAAACGGAATTATGCTGCCCCGTGTTGTGCAGAAGAGCACCAGTGTACAGCATATTTAATCACTTTCTAATGCTCATCACCATTAACTTTATTTGTAAAGGATTAGATTTCACACGTCACTGTAGACCTTTATAAAATCTAAGGGCCAAAATCTTTACAATTGTTTTCTCCTTCAGGTGAAAGCAGAGTGACTGATTTTGACCATGCTTTGTCAAACTTTTCAGTGTCGTCCCTAATAAATAAGCATAGTAACTCGATGTTAGATACACAGTGCATTCAGAAAGTTTTCAGACCTCTTTTAATTTTTCACTATTTGTAATGTTGCAGCCTTATGCTAAAATCAATCAAATTATTTTTTTCCCTCATGAATCTACATTCAATACCCCATAATAACAGCACAAACATGGAATTATAGAATTCTTTACAAATTTATGAAAAAATAAAAGGAGTGGCTTAGGAACAACTCCATGAATGTCCTTCAATGGCCCAGCCAGAGCCTTGACTTAAAACCAATTGAACATCTCTGGAGAGACCTGAAAATGGCTGTACACCAACGTTCCCCATCAAACCTGACAGAGCTGCGAAGGATTT
>JAQLOM010000005.1:6484125-6500218 GCA_030068315.1 Chrysichthys thysi
ACTTCCACATCATTGCATTCCGTTTTTATTTACAATTTGTACTTTGTCCCAACTTTTTTGGAATCAGGGTTGTAGGACCCAGAGAGAACACAGATACCAGGACATGCAAAAATCTTTAATGTTTTTTTTTTTTTAAATATGGATTCAGGTCATTCAAGGACATTCCCAATAAACCTGCCTTTAAAACATCTTGTAATAACAAGAGCTTAAGTTGACAACATATTTGTCCTTGAGAAAGCAAGTTCAAAGTACATTCTGTTCATGCTCCTGCATCCCCGAGAAGTCCCCAATGAAAAGAAACAACATGAGCACAAAAAAACAAGCATGAACACATCTGGTTGGAAGGACTTCAATAATTTGTATCTTTCTTATTAAACCAACCACATTCAATTTGGCGAGTATACCCAGAATGATGACTGTGTCGATAGACTAGCATGTTCAATGTTCATATTTAATGTCCATTAAGTTAAATGTTCTTCACTGAACTTCCCTTTTACCGCATCTGAATCCTATAGAACACATTTGGCATGTTGTGGATGGGAGATTTACAGCATGAAAATACTCCAGCAAAAATTGCAGGCATTGCATAGAACAATTACATCAATATGGACCAATAATCTTGTGTGTCTTTTTCTAGACTCCAACATCTTTATTTTAATCATCTTTCTCCTTAATCCTGATATTCCTGAGCTACTATGCCATTCGCTCTTTTCCATACAGATTGGTGATCCTACCCCAGAGTAAAACACTACTGACTCAAGCTTGACTTCTCTCCTCTTTCAACCCAATCTTCTGTTTCTGTCTCCATTGCTGACTTGGTCTCTGCGAGTAGTCCTGGGTATATCAACGTTCCTGCCACAATTCAAAGTCATGTTCCAAACTCTTGCTCAGGCCTAGCATGTCTAGAATGTCTCTGAATGCCATAGCTTTAAGATTTCCCTCCACTGGAAGTAAAGGTCCCAAATGATCTGGTATGACAATGCCCCTGTGCACAAAGCGAGATCCATAAACACATTGTCTACAAAGGTAGACATGGAAGAACTTGAGTGTCCTGCACGGACCTCTGACCTCAACCCCAGTGAACACATTCTGGATGAATCCCTCACTCATTTTATATACAGCTTCATCCACATCCCTTGAGGGAAGCAGGGAGCCAATTGGAGCTGACTACGGGCCAAAGGCAGGGTACAATCCGGACAGGTCGTCAATCCATCACCGGGCCGACCCAGAGACGATCGTTCCTATTGACCTACGCGCATGAAGAATGTAATCCACATGTCTCAGGAGGCTTGGAGGAAACCACAGTATCTGGAGGAAACCCATGGGGAGTGCGCAAAGAAAGGCACCCCGGTAGACCCGGTGGGGGGCGAAACCCGGGAATTTCTTGTGAGGGACCCATTACACCACCGTGCCACCCACCTCAGACACTTGACTCTAGAACATCTGACTTCTCCTAGACTCATAGCTTTTGCTCCTAAACCCTCTGAGGGCCAGCTGTTGACTGAAACAGAGCCCCTTCCTGACTTTACTGCACTCCTGATTGTACCCCAGATGCAGTGTCCTCACCTGGTTACCGAACACACCGATGGAGCAGGCGGTGGACACTTCCTCCGGGCCGAACCACACGGCGGCGATGTGAGACGGCATGCCGAGGATGAACACCTGCGCGAGGGAGCACGCGACCTGCCCGAGCGCGCTCACCCAGAACAGGTGGGGCTTGGCGCTCGCGACTTTAATCCACGCGCCCGCGCAATTAACACCCGCGGCCACGAGCGCAACAACGCGCAGCCCTTTCCTGTCCAAAAGCCACGTTACTGGGAAGATCAGGGGTATGTAAGTGAGCATGTAGGTCATGGACATCCAGTCCACAGCGAACGCGCTCACGCTGTAAAAGTGCATGAAGATGTTGCTGATTATCCCGTATTGTATCCACTGGTAGGCATTGCACAGGGAATACGAGCTGAAGAGCAGAACGATGAGCCATCTCCTCCTGTACAGGCGAGCAGGACACTCCTGAGGGCTCCCCACACCTCGCTCCTCTGCGCGCTCGCCTGTGGAGCAGATCCTCTCTTTCAGGGACATCTGGAGCGCTCAGGCGTTTGGACACGGGTCGGAGAGGTGTTCAGGTTTCCACCTAAGCAAAACGTCAGGAGGTTTACGAAATGAACTAGGAAGCAAAGTGTGCCCAGACCTGTGCCATATCAGTGCCTTAATCCCTGAGGTTTTATATTGTGTCAGCACCTCCCCAGGCTTTAAAACCCAGCACGTGGTGCATTCCCTGAATGACCCCTCTCAGCACTTCAACAAACTAACACTTTACTAAAAGGTCCACATATAGGCAAGATGTTACTACTTAATGATACATAACACCTAGATAAATAGTTCATTAAGTTCATGTGGGCTTCCTGGATATGCATCATGATTTCCTGGTTTAGGGCATGTATTCATTCATCATTAGGAAAAGATTAGTATTAACACCTTATTTATTTGGGGATCTTAGAGTAAAATGTTACTAATATTTTTATTTTTTTTTACCTTTAGCTTTACTATACAAAGAAAAATAAAAACAACAACCCAAAAACAAGTCAGTACTGAATAAAACAGCATTCATGATTTTCCCTGTTCGATGCAAACATGTTCTTTTTCTTTGGTGTATCTCTCCTTGTCGTTTTTATGCCTTTGGTGTGGATCTCACTCACTCATCTTTTGCCGCTTAATCCTGTTCAGGGTCGTGGGGGGAAGCTGGGGCCAATTCCAGCTGACTTCGGGTGAGAGGTGGGGTACACCCTGGGCAGGTAGCCAATCCACCGCAGGGCCTGACGACTATTCACACTCACAATCACACCTATGGGCAGTTTAGAGTAGCCACTTAGACTAATCTCCTCTGTGCATGTCTTTGGACCCTGGGAGGAAACCTGAGTACCTGGATGAAACCCACGCAGACACAGGGAGAACATGCAAACCCCACGCAGAAAGGCACCCAGGTCGACCACAGGTATCGAATCCAGGACCTTCTTGCTGTGAAGCAACAGTGCTAACCACCACACCACCATGCTGCCATCTGGTGTGGATATTTTACCTTTAAATATTCACACTAAGTATAATTCCTCCACATGTACATACCTTAAATCAGATACATTAAAGGTGCACTATATCCATTTCTCTGTGAAAGATACATTTTGAAGGTTTGAAAGATGTACCCTTGACAGTGCCACCCCAATGACAAGTAAACATAGAGATTAGTACGACTTTTTCCTGAGCAAGTAACATTGCAGCAATATACAGGACACACAATAACAAATCCCAAATATGCACACAGAATAATACCTAATTAAAACCTTTTTTTTCCTTCAGCACACAAGAGTTATATACAGTGTGCAGTGATTACTGAATTCCTGCGAAATGCTTAAGGAAACTCAAAAGATGATAGAGTCGGAATCAAATAAAGGTCGTACGACTGCAGTGTTAATTCCACTTTATATGTTGACCGATATATGTATACTACATGTGGGATTATGTATTTCATATCAAACTACACTATTTCAACACTCAGAACCTCAAACAAATATTTGATGGAACACAAATGGCACTAGTAATCCTTTGGCATTCCATATACAAATCCAAACAATGGGAAATACAAAGTAAGTTTGACTTGTTATTATAGGACCAGATTATTTACACCAGGACTTGTGTGGTAGTGGCTGGGTATACTGTGTGTTGGTCATTCTTTATTATTCTTAGTACATGTTCAGAAACTTCATCATATACTGCACACATGGTTGTTCCTTGATCTTGCCTGATGTAACTTGTTACATGCTGAAGGCCAAAGTTTACTTCTGTTAGTCTGCTTAAATGAATCATTCGCTTACCCTCAGTCACAGGCCAATAAATAAGTCATACTTGCAATAAGATATGCAAGAACACATTTATGACTCAGTTGGAGCCTAAGGAGTGGATTTCGAAGGCAGAACACACAACGGTTGTTTTGTTGGGCCATTTCAAGCAGAAGTGCTAAAGCAGTTACATAAAAGCGCAGAAGGTGTTGGTTCATTTTCTGTAACAGCAGTTCTGACAATAGTACCAGTTGTAAGTTCAATCACGGGTTTATCTGCTTCATGTGATTGCTCTAATAATCAACTTAGCCAAATCTAATAAAGTTTAAATACATGCATTAAAAAAATGTGTTGTTTAAAAAGGAATAATATATAATTCTTGATATAGTGAAACTTTCTGTAAGAACATGCTGCATTTGTTATCTCCTGAACTTCTGTAGAGAAAAAAAAAGAAAGTGAAGAAAAAACTTTATAAAGCTCCAGTCAAGTAAATGACTAATGATAATAGGGACTCGTTTTTCTGATGTTACACAACAACAAATATGGTCATAACATACTGACGGCTCCTGTGGTTTCAGAGGAATAAAACACATCAGGATGTGCTGTGATAGGAAAATAATCAAAATAATCAAGATGGTACTTTGCATCATGTCGGGCCATGTCACACCATCTCGTCATAGCACACCCTGTCATGCTTTATTTCTTAATAAACACAATAGATTTGTGCAAAAGTGGCCATTCTTGATTTTAAACCCACGGTGTTGTGGGAATGAGTTATGAAGAGATGTTATTTTTGGCCCGCACAGAGGCTTCGCTATCTATGATCAATTCAGAATGAGTTTTGGTTCTTTGTCACAGATCCTCTGCTCTTGCACGAGTACATTTTACGTTAAACCGATCAGCATCAGGGAATCATTTTCTTTGAGTGAAATCTTGTGATTAGAGAGATGGTTAGTGTTATTGCAGTTTCTCACTCTTTTTCATAGTCAAAGCAGAAATGATCACGAATGCATCGGCGAACCACTAGATGTCACCAGGGGCCATCCTTTGAATGGATAACAGCGATGAGAGATATGATGAAATAGAAATTATTTTACAGTATGGCAAGGTTGCAGGAAGAACCTGTTTAGAAAGCTCATTCATATCCATATCTGGACCGTTCTTTAGATGATGACCATGTAGACTTTGTGCTGCATGATCTGTAACACTCCCCAGCTGTGCTGTTTGTGGCAATAATGCAGCTCGGTGATATTTTTCACATCAGACCCACTGTGCTAATAATGTAGGCAAGCAATAAAGGTATGCACAAAGCAGCTTGCGTCAGAGTTACAATTCTTTGCAGCCATTTTTCCTGCATCTCCTGCATTCCTCATTTCAGCCTTGAATTTATTTCTGTATCAATTCTGTTTCCAAAACATCTCTTATTTTCTTGCTGTAGCAACAGCCTTTATATGGTCCAACATTCGTATAACCTGTCCACTTCATATTCTTCAAATTTGTGTAGATTTTTTTAAAAGCTCACCGCTCACATTATGCTGTTAAATCTGCCCCAGTGTCATTGTACATAATGTGTTTGTTTATATCAATCTTTAATACAGATACCTTTGCCACATGGTCAATTGTGCAGTCTGCATACTTTTATGATTTATGCAAATGCACCCGTACGTCTCCGGTCCACATTCAGTGCATTTTTTTTTTCTTAAGAATAATTAGAGTAGTTTTTGCTAATTACATTACATTACTGTCATTTGGCAGATGCTTTTATCCAGAGCGACTTACATTTATTTCATTTATACAACTGAGCAGTTACAGGTTAAGGGCCTTGCTCAAGGGCCCAGCAGTGGCAGATTGGCGGTGCTTGGATTTGAACTCCCAACCTTCCGATCAGTAGGCCAACAGCTTAACCCCCTGAGCTACCCCCCTGTCACATTACATGCAAGATGATGGAAACTTAACAATATCTTCCAGCTCAAAGCAGAACACTTTGTGATAACGTAATGGTGGCTATCACCTGGTATAGATTTTTGGTTCGTCAATACCGGCGTCGGAATACGATTGTCTGGTTGAACTGGTTAAACGGCACAGAACGTATCAAACAGTTTAAGAGGAACTGATTTAATAATTAAGGACTGTAGAATATACTTCCCAAATACATAGTGTATATTGTTTGCATTTCTTCACAGCCATTAAACATAATGAGTAAGTCACAGAAAAAAGGGGTTATATAACTATCTGTTATATAGCAGTAATATAAAATGTATCACATCTAGTGATAACAGTCCATATAATGTAATGTACATGAAGTATAAAAATCAGAAAAAAAAATATATATATAAATTGTAGGTAACTATAAGAACACGATGTAAACAGTCCATATACTGTATATGTGCATACATGACGCCTGCGTCTTAAGAAAGAAAGAAAGAAAGACAAACAGAAAGAAAGAAAGAAAGAAAGAAAGAAAGAAAGAAAGACAGAAAGAAAGAAAGAAAGAAAGAAAGAAAGAAAGAAAGAAAGAAAGAAAGAAAGAAAGAAAGAAAGAAAGAAAAGCAATTTTATGAGGGCAAATCATGACTTGGTATCATGGACATAGCACAAATGATCCAGTTGCATTGCCAAAACACAGATACATGATACCTTGAAGAAGTGCATTTTGTTTTTGCTATCTGTTACAAATTGTCTCATTAGCCTGGGTGGATTAAGATAAAAAACATTAGGCGCAGAATGACCACAAACAGGAAAAATAAAGTACTACAAACTTGTAACTGTCAGCACGGCGCCCCAATCTCATTGGGACGTGCATGCTTGGGTAAGACGGGGGTTCCACAAAGGCTCAAAAACTCCCAGCGTACGGGTTGGAGTGCTTCACTCGTTCAACCTAAAATGTCCAAGAGTTTAGAGCTAAGTGCTTCTAGCTAGCTGTTTGGAAGCTAACCTGTAAACAGTAAGTGTGGAAAAGCACCACTCTGAGTCTCTGTACTTTTCCTCATTTGGCCTCCAGCTGTTCAAGGAGGGGGTTAGCCTCACTCTCGGGGGTTTTCACACTGTCCGTCCTCACGATGCACGTTGGCCGGTGACGATTGAGCATGAGGATAAGCTGCTGGCGCTCGTGCTTCAGCTCCTCGATTTGCGCTTTGAGCTCAGAGTTCATCATCTCCAGCCTCTCGGACTCCTGAGGTTACAGTTTCAGACTGATTATTGATTTCGTGGTGCTGGCGTTACATGCAGAATACTGTCTAGGTATTGACATGCAAATGGCTGTATTGTATTAATTGTATTAATTTAGGCTAAAAGGCAAAACCCACCCTTTGTAGATATTCTGTTCGCTCTTTCTTTTTGTTTCGACATCGTGCTGCTGCCACTTTGTTTTTTTCTCGCCTCCTCTTCCTCCTCTCCTCCTCCTCATCTTTCTAAATGAGAGAACACCATCTAGGTTAGTCCAACAGCCCAAGTAGATATTCAGAGAGTCACAAGGCCAAGTGAACATTCTTGAATCCATCTTTGCTTTCTGGTTAAATGTAGCGGAGTACGAACTCTAGGTACTATGGACAATCACCTCCTACCATGTCAAGGTAACAGAGATTGCCGAACAGGTCTTAGAAATGCCTTTATTCAGACGTGTCTTCCGTATCAGACTTCAGACATGTAATCACTGACTGCCCACTAGATGGACTCATTGTTCTTTGCAGATATAAAAATGCAATTCATAAACTTTGGCATTTCTAGATCTTGTACATATTTGGTGCACAGAACTGACACTCATAAAAAAAAAAAAACAATAATGGATCAAATATTCCTAGTAACTTCAAACTGACATTTTATCATTTAAAATAAATAATAATTAAGGAAACTCGTGTTTTCGCAAGAGTTTGCAAATAAAATTGCTCTTGAATACTTCATAATTGTAATACAATTTGGTGTTTACTGGGTTCCAACAGTCTGGTCTATCATGTGGTTTCAAGCGAAGTTTGGCGTGCTAACACTAAGTCCACTTGGTAAACAAACCGTTTTAATGCCTCACCTCAGCTTTAATAGGAAGATGATGCTTGCTCAGCTTGCCCAAGAGATGCAGCGGAGACAGCATGGCTCCTAGACTGCACAGGTCGGCGTATTTCAGCTGGTCTGTGAGCGTCGTGGCAGAGATCCCAGCCAACGGGCCCAGGCTAGGTAAAGAGCCTGCTGTCACCGAAGGGTCAGGGATCTGTCCGGGCATCATGGCATACACGCCCTTCACCACAGCTAGAACACACAACGAGACACCAAGAGAAGAACTGGAGATCATTTTCACTTAAGTACTTAATCTCTATGGTGACAAAACAGACTGCGGCAAAACAGAGTGTGGCCTTTCTGTAAAACCTTGATTGTTAAATAATCCAAAAAAGATTACATGAATGATGCAAACCTTAATTTCTAGCGTACACTTGTACTGTAAACATGCATTCTTTCTTATTTGAGCCTGCAACCTTCGCAAACGCAATGCATTACACACAACCAGTCCGTCGTCACCAGCAGTCAATAACTTTTGACATCCAAACACACACACACACACACACACACACACACACACACACACACACACACACACACACACACAAAAACACACACAAAGAAAAGAAAAGAAAAGAAAAGAAAAGAAAAAAAAAAAAATCACACAAACATTTATTTTCCATTTGCCATTACCTTCCCTTTGCTCCTTTTTTTCCCTGCCACTCCATGCCACAACATATGTCTCACAAGCTCCCTCTCCACCCTTCCATAGCATACTCCCATTTACAGCCGCTTTGGCAAGACTTGCTCCGGAGGCCAGGCTGAAAGGCGCACACAAAAGTAGTCCCAGACACATTCCCCTTTATCCCGTAGAGAGAAGAAGAGAGCGAGCCAGCCAAAACCCGCCTGCTGCCCGCTTTCCCCCCACGCCGGCCTGCTCACCGCTCTCTGTCAGAACACTGGAATGTGGCCACAGAGGAACAGCACAATGTCATCGGCCTCCACCACTGGGCTGCTCCAAAAATCCTTTTATAAAAAAAACACCCACTTTTAACAAGACTTCAGGCTGGAAATGAAGTCTACAATGGAATTCAAGAGCTCATTCTGTGTCTGCAGTAGACGCTTGCTACATGTCGGTTTCTGCACCTGATAATGCAAAAGCACAACCAACTTCTGTGACAACACAAGTGACGCAGATTCCTTCAAATGCTTGGTTTAGTCATGATTTCGTCATGATTTCTGGTAAAACATAAGGAATGTTGAGTGTTAAGCTCTGGTTTTACAGGGCATTAGCAACAGTGTTAAACCTGCTTTAGCATACCACATCTAAATGCTAAGGCCGTTATAATTAGCTTATAAGCTAAATCAAGTCAAGGGAAACATCAGTGCCATAACCTGTTATTGAGCAAACAAACTAACTGCAAGCTCAAAGACAGGAACCTCTCTTAATTGTTTGCACACGTACATTTGTGCCGTCGAAATAATAAGTTATAAATCCAACAAGAGGACACACATTGCAGTTACTAAGCTTCAGGAGTCTATTCAGTATACAGTCTTCTCCAAAATTATAAGAAAAGTCAGGCCAATTTTTTTGGTAGATATTTGGGTTTGAGATCAAACGATGAATAGATGATGAAACAACAGATCAGAACTTCACGTTTCATTTCCTCATACCTATACCTAGAGGAGTTATACAACTTTTGGTGAAAACTGCATTTGTTGTTTAAAAAAAGATAAACCAACATGAAGACCAGAGAGCTGTCTATGGGAGAAAATCAAGCCATTTTGAAGTTGAGAAAAAAAGGGGGGGCGACAAACAAACAACAACCACAAGAAGAAAAAACGATCAGAATTATTGCACAAGCAATGGACATGGCCAATACAACAATTTGGAATGTCCCGAAATAAAAAGAAACCACTGGTGTACTAATAACCAGACAGCAAACAGATCAACCAAGGAAAACAGTAGCAGTTGACAGCAGAAATATTGTGAGAGCTGTGAAGGAAAACCCAAAACCAAGATTCAGTGAGATCACCAACCTCCACAGGGCATGGGTGAAGGGATCACTATCCACCATTTAAAGAAAACTTGAAGAGCAAAAATAGACACCATACTACTACAAGATGCAATCCATGCACCAGCAGTAAGAATCAGAAGGCCAGTGTGGAATTCACAAAGAAATGAGCCCCAAAAGTCCTGGAACCCAGATTAACGTCTACCAAAGTGATGGAAAGGCTAAAGTGTGGAGAAAGAAAGGATCTGCTCATCTTCCAAAACATGAGCTCATCAGTCAAGCCCAGTGGAGGTAGTGTCATGGCTTGGGCTTGTGTGGCAGCTTCTGGAACAGGCTCACAAATCTTGATTGATGATGTAACTCATGATGGTAGCAGCAGAATGATTACTGAAGTCTACAGAAACATTTCGTCTGCCAATTTACCGAGAACTGCATCCAATCGAATAGTGAGGAAGCAAGAGCATGCAGCGAGACAATGATCCAAAACACACTGCAAACACAACAAAGGAAAAATGTGGAAGGTTTAAGACTGGCCAAGTCAATCACCAGATCTTAACCCAACCCAGCATGCATGTCAACTCATGATGAGGAGACTGCATAGAGAAACCCCTTAAAACAAATACAACAGCAAGAAGCTGCGATACAAGCCTGAAAAAGCATCACAAAAGAAGTATGCAACAGTTTGGTGATGTCACCGGGTGACCGACTTGACACAGTTATTGCAAGAAAAAGATGCGTGACTAAATAACGCTTTAACGTTTCCTATACTTTTGCTTACCTAAACACTGCGTGGTCAGCCACCAAAGGAGCCTTGTTCTAACTGTTTAACATATCTAGATCTGAATATCAGGACATAAACGCTGAAATTCTGATCCATCGTCTCGTAATCGTGTTTTGAGCTCAAACCCAGATGCCTTCAAAAATTGACCTTGCAGTTTCAATACGTTCCGAAAGGACCGTAGCATAAGATGCGTATAATGCATCTACACATGCTCCATCATAACGAATACCACTATGGAGGGCTGTTTCCTGAGTGAAATCCACTCAAATCTCCATCCTTGAAACTTGGTGTACGTTTCCAAATAAAACTCCATGTGGGCCAGCCAGGACAAGCATGTATTCAAGCGATGACAGCATGATTAATTTGGAAAAATAAATGGAATACAACAGTGTTCTCTTTGTTTAGATTTTCACCAAAGGTCTTATGGTGCACTAGAATACTCTCTGAGCCCTACACTGAGCAACTCAAAAATGTGCTCAAATACGACACAAGCTGGTTAAGATATGGATCTGCTATTGGAAGCAATATCAAAAGGCAATGAAAATGATTAACTATGAAAATAACTTAAGGTTTCAAAGCTTAATCCAAGTCTCATAACACTTACTGCAGGATCAGGTGCATCCAATGACCAGGATGCAGGTTAATCAAGAATGTAACTGTCATGGAAAGCCACATTTAATAAGAAACAAGTATTATTTTAGACAGGGGTAGGAAAAATTCTCAGACTGCTAACACGTTTCGCTAGCATGTTCCATAGAACAGAGCTGATTATTGTGCAGTCTGCAGCAAACTCCTTGGAAAAGAAACTAATCTTTCCCATGGGGAAGTCATTCTGCTTTTGACAGCAACGTTGTGAGGAAAGTGAAACAACAAAAATAAAGGAAGTTGTTCATAGGTCATTGACAGTAGCGATGTGGGACACCTTTCCTGGTAGAAGGTGCTGGTTTGCTGAGTGCAATAAATAACGGATTTTACTCGGAAGAGAAATACAATATTTGCTCTCAAATTGATTTAAGCACGACAGACTGAATACATGCACTTATGCAAATGCTTTTCTCCATCAGGTTATTCTGACCAAGTGAATGCTTACATTACTGGTTGAAAAAAAAAAAAAATCAATAGCAGAAATGCACACATGCAAGATGTGAGGTGGAATGTGAGCTTTGAGATGTCAGATCCTCCTAGCATGAGTCTGTGCCAGATTCCAGCCCTTTAGCCCTGATACACACAAAGGCTACTTGATTAATAACTCCCCATAGTGGAGGTCCTTCACTCTTCTCACTGTGTGTGAGTGAATTACAATCCAGGTCTATGTGGTGCTTTATATTTTCTAAAGTGCACGGATTGTCCAACTCAGAACCTACTGAAACCTTTCAGCTGGGAAATCGCATTTCTTAAAATCTAATTTAAAGGGTGGGATGCTTTAGCTCATCAGTCCGTTTTTGCTGAGTATAAAATCATCTTTGTGCTCACAATATCGCCACAAGAATATTAGTCCACTTCCCAAACCCTCAGCTGATCCTCATTATATCCTCATCATCTCACTATTTATTTGGGTTTATTGTGCAACATAATGACTCGATCCATATCTGTATTGGGATTTAAAGTCGAGGAGAGTGTGGAGGGTGGGGGAATAACATTTTTTTTTCTCCCCGTCTTTGTTTTTTACCCTCTTTTAATGAGCCAAACAGCTATACACCTGGTAACACTGGAAATTAGCGGAAGAACCCAGATTTAGAAATCTCAGCACTGTCAGCATGCTTGGAAATTTCTTGTTCTGACAGCGTGTTTTGTCATCCTGGTCTCCGAGTTCTTGCTCTGAGTTTGCAACTGGTCTCAACTAGAGATGGACCGCTTTTGTAAATCCTATCATTTTTGCATCAGCCAGCAATATTTTAGCAAATGTAGCCTATTCCATTTCTCAAATACAAACATTCTAGTCCTTTAAATCACCACAACCCTGACCAGGCAGTTACTAAGGATGAATGAAGAAATTGTGTAAACACATCACGCCCCAATGCACATTCATAGTCTTTACTTGTCCCATGAGCTTTATAACGGACTGCTCACTTGTACCCACATGAATATAAAATCCTCCTACTTGCATTACTTTTTTTTTTTGGCTGTATCTTATGAGGTCCCAGTCCAGATGTTCACCTCTGTCTTAAGCAGATCTCTCTGTGAACCTTTCTAGGAAGCAAATAATAAATAGTGCACTTCCTATTTGTATATGTATTCAGATTTGTTTAGAACATAGCATCTGATCTTCCTGAATAAAATATTTGTGTTCACTTACATCTGTACTGATGAGGTCCGCCAAGATTTTCATTAGCACACCAAAGGCTTTACCTTCTTTTTTCACTATAGTCTGTAAATCCTATTAGGTTTTTCTAGTTTTTTTTATACTTGTTTACCATCTGATGCCTTTTGCCTATTCCTCTTGTTTTGACTGCTGATTCTGTCCCGGTTTGTTTCTGACATTTTTGCCGGGCTTTACGAGGTCTATAATTTTGCCCTACATTTATTTCAAAATAAAATCTGCCCCTGAACACCAGCTCACACTCACTGTCCTAAGCAACTCATACAATCCAAACGCATGACTGAGTAGTCCTGAGTAGTGCTCTTATCAAGAAGCAGAAAACTAATCAACATCAGGCAACCATTCATTTTATTACAAGTGGTGTTACCTTGTGATAAAGTGAATCGGTAACAAGAATAAAAAGGTCAGACCATCCATGTCGTGGCGCCTGGCAGGTGCCACAGGGGGTTTGACTACATACACACTTTGAGAACCTCAGTATCTGTGTGAGAAATCTTATCCGCACATTTTGTTCCTCAACAAATTGGTTGTGCATTGGATACCTGGGTGACCTGCACTCATGAATATATATATGTACTGATCTCAGATCTCAGCACATACTGCAGCAACAATATATTTTGTTGCAAGGAGCAATATTTGAGGCTTTTGGGTTTTTTTTTTTGTTTTTGTTTTTTTTTAGATTTGCTACATTAAATGTCCCAATGGAGCAGTGACACCTTCTAATATCCTAGATCTAAAGATTTTCTTTCATGGTGAGAGGTACCCTACTGCCTGCCTGCTTTTACATAAAAACCAACATGTCTGACAATGAAACACCAATCACTTCCCTCTGACAATAATTCATAGGAGGTCAGTGAAGCACAGATGGAGTCTGTACACTCAAAACAAGATACAGAGAGAAAAATTTCCCCAGTGTAACTAATCAACCATTGATAGAAGCAGAGACCTGGTGGTGAAGATATGGAAAATTCCAGGGCATGCCCTTAGACAGTGAATGTATTTGTTGCTGAAACCGAGAACTCCTTTTACAGCGTTTGAAATGTTGGCAGTGATGGAGGGACAACCAACGGAAAAGAACTTCATCTTACCTGCAGTGTCAATTAATACTACTGACTGATTTCAAGACAGAATAGTTGATTTCCCATAAGTGTTTCACAACAAAACTGTCCAAATTGTTCCTTTTAAAAATGGTAACTGCAAAGTAGCGTGCCGTTGGGTAGAGGGTAATGTGTTTATGTCTCTCTGTGAAAATGCTAGCCACAAAAACCACTATTCCTGACCACTGTAAGGGAATAAATGAAAACCAGTAGGATACCCGCTAGTCATTTTCATTTGACATTTTGTGGCAGAACAATAGCTTCCATTTTTGCACAGTGAGCTGTAACTTACTAGATGTTTCCAACTATAATGGGCTAGTTGTTCAAAGGTTGTTCCTCACAAGTAGTCTGTTAAGGCGTAGGAGACACTGCATGACTTTAAAAATCCCAGACGTGCGGTACTGCTTACAACTGTATCACAGTTATGGCTTGTTGTAACGCACACAGTGCATGATCCTGCAAAGTTCATACTTTATACTAACGTTCACTTGGAGAGATCCCCAAAAGAGCTTCTGATTCTGGTACACTGTCCCGTAACGCACAAAACGTTCTTCGTGTTCCTTGTGGTAGCTGATTGCAGAAACAATATTTTTTTAATTATGGAGACTGGAGGAGAGATATTGTCTGACATCATACAAGTGTCTGTTCTCTTGCCAGAACTCTGCTCCATTTACTCCGTTCACAGAGAACGTGAAATTGGCGATGATTGTTGTTGCTGTGGTTGTCCTCAAAAGCTTTGTTTTGAATTGGTTGTGGGTCATCACACTTCTTATACTACTTGTTGTACATGTGTTCAGCTATAAGATTTAAATGTTTGGGTGTCTGTGACAGAGTAAATCACAACAGGAACATAAGCTACTGATTTTAAAAGTGTCGTCACAAAGGCAGTAATGTCTGTGACGGGACAATAAGAATGAAAGTCATGTTCTGTGCACTTGATATGATCAGAGGAATGCTTGCCAGTGGAAAGGGATGATGTGCCACATATTTCTTGCATGAAAGAGTAAAAATTTTATTTTAAATACCAGGTTTGTACGAATGCAAGCACTATCCCACCTATTGTTTAACTTTATGGCGCTATATTAGGAGTACATTTGAGTTATTTAAAGGCATTTAGCAATTGCTGATTTTTAATTATGTCTCCGGAATTCTTTTTAAATAACAGTTTGAAAAACACAAAGTAGCATTTGAACAGCCTTTTTTATATTGGGTAATATTTATGTTTTGAAAACAACAGATTGGCTGCTGTCTAACATGACTTATTTTATCCCTCTTAAACTAAAAAAAAGAATGAGCCAGGTGTTTTTATTAGCTACTAGATCTGGGAAACAGAAAAAAAAAAAAAGAAAACAACCAACTTGCCATTCCAACTGTACAATACACTGTAAAGCGCTGTCACAGTCCTATTATCTTTTACTGCTCCACGGTGGGATCAGACCACACTATACTGCTGCACACTGTTCATTTTCAAACTATGGTCGATGATACCATCAAGTGGCTTAAAATTTACTGCTATCTAAGGGAAAAATATCCCAGATCAGCACATTTTGCTTCCAGCTACACAGACCTATTCAGCAGAATCTCTTCCATTTTGACACCCTGTTACATCCCATCTAACTTACAAGTAAATTTAATATACAAATGAAAAACAAGACTGGATTGTCCATGTTTCCAAAGGCCACTTAAAAATGAGGATCTTAGAATGTTCGATTACTGGACCTTTTATGATTCAATTATCTTCAGTCAACGTGAAAATTCTAGCTGTATCCATATAGATATAAAAATGAGTAAATAAACAAACATTGTTATTCATAATAAGTAAAGTACAGTATAAAAAAAAAAAAAAAAAGTCAGCAGGCCCATGAATCAGTTTCAGTTCTGAAAAGTAATACATGGCAACATGAGGTCAGGAAAATCTGGAAGCAATGAAAGTGCACTTCATCTCATTGCATAACAATGTCTATAATGCTACATAATGACACTGACCTTTATAGCTTAAAGAAGCTTCAGTTAATCAACCACCTTCAGGGTCACAGTACAGTGTACCAAATGGAGTGGGT
>JAQLOM010000005.1:6500318-6510599 GCA_030068315.1 Chrysichthys thysi
ATTTATTTATTTCACCATACTCCTAGAATTATATAATTATATGAAACAACCAAAGCAAATATCATAAAACAGCATGGGTTTTCCAACTGTACCTCAAAACCCTAACATTGTGTCAGTGTCTAAACAGCTTTGTTTTTGTCACTCCGATTTTTGGAGGAAATCCACTTAACACCGTAGTCTTATTGCAAGGTTCTCCAAGATTAATTTTGCAATGAAATTCTGACTTAACATTTTTAGTTTAAACATTTTTCAGGAACATGATGGTATGATTCCAATTTGGTTTAGTTTCTTGTAATACCCATAGTGCTGTTTGACTACATACTGATAGTGGCACCAACAGGAATTATGCTGCATTCAACTTACCTTGGAAGTCCTAAGTCAGAAAACACATCATCAACCGCCATTCATTCAAGCTTCAAGGTGGGAAACACCCAGCATGCCTCAGATTTTATGTTTTGTTAGCAACAAGCTAGATAGCTAACTGTGAATAGTGGTGTACGTTTACCTCCTCAAAACAGTGAACTGCGTGATCAGTGTTATAAATATAACACATAATATGGTTGTGTATCCTTGCTTGCAATAACTGAACTCAGCTCAGCAACCCAATGACATCACCAAAGTGCTGCATTCTTCTGGATGCTTTTTCAGGCTTATAGTGCAGTTTCTTCAGTCTCCTCTTCAGCAGGCAAAATGCATTTTCAACTGGGTTAAGGTTAGTTGATTAACTTGAGCATTCTAAAACCTTCCTGATTTTTTCATCTGATAAAGTCGTTTGTTGTCTTGGAAGTGTGTTTTGAGTCACTGTCCTGCTGCATGATTAGACTGGATGAATGTCTCTGTAAACTGACAGGCAGAATATTTCTATATACTTCTAAATTCATTCTGTTCCTACCATCATGAGTTAGATCATCAGTAAAGATGAGTGAGCCCATTCCAGAAGCAGTCATGCAAGCCTAAGCCATGACACCAAATCCACTGTGCTCCAAGACTGGCATAAAAAAAAAGCCAGACAAAGCTTTGCAGGTCATCACTAGTACAAAGACCTAGCCTCTTAGAGGTGTGTTCTCTGGTTAAACAAAACAAAAATGTAACTGTGTGGCTATAATGATCAGTGCTATGTATGGAAAAAAGGATGAGGATTTTAATCCAAAGGACACCATTCCAGATGTGAAGCATGGAGGTGGCAGCATGTTGTGGGGGTATTTCTGCTGGTAAAGGAATGGCATCATTAGGAAGAAGGGTTAACTAGAAATACTGAAGCAACACCTAAAGACATCAGCCAGAAAGTCAGTGGGAAATTCACCCTAAGCATTCCTACTGTTAAAAAAAATGCTTAAATACAACAAAGTGAAAGCACTGACACAGCCTTCACAAAGTTCTAACCAGAATACCGCAGAAAATGTGTATCCGTGTCAGGAGGCCCACAAACCTGAATTACACCAATTCTGTCAGGATGAATAAGTAAAAAATTCTGGCAAAGTATTGTGAGAAGCTTGTAGAAGACAACCCAAAGCAACGAAGTTTAAGTAGTAAAATGCACTGCCACCAAATACTAAAAGTGTATGTAAACTTTTGGCCCATTGAAAATCTGACGTAGTAAATAAAAGCTAAAAATAAATTTTAGCTACTAATCTGAAATGAAAATAAAAGTTCATACCCTTATTGACTCAGTACAGGAAATGTATGGCAACATAAAATGTCTGGAGTTGTGAAAAACTGAGTGTGAACACTTTTAGTCGAGTGAACCTTTGGCCTCAACTGTACATCTTGCTTCAGCTTTACCTCCAGAGTGTGATGCAGTGGCACTTTAGTTCTTTAGTCTGTCCAGCTCCTCACCTATACACTCTGCTCAAATAAACCAGGTTCCAAAGCTTCAACTTTCAGGATAATACCACCATCAACCCCATCGTGTTTGTCATCTCAGACACAATACATACAATCTCCCCCATAATTCAGCACAACTGTGTTGTTAAAATTGCCCTGCATTCTACAAATCTCAGTCAAACGTTTCCTGTCTCCACTGCTTCTATGCTGGATACATCATCAATAATAACACCACCAAACATCATTGGGAAATGGTTTCAAATTGTTTAAAATTGCTGATTCCCCCCTCCTCTTAAACACCAGTGCAACTACCCTAGCATTGCTGTTCCGTCCCATCAGCACTGTAGACATCTCCCAATAATGACAATACAGTACAGCACTAACCACCAAATTAGCACTAGACTCGTGATGCACATCAAAATAAATAATTCAATATAAAAATACCTGTGAAAAAGTGGTTCATGGTGGACTGTTCCTTTAATGGAAAAAAAAAATAGCATTCCAGCATAAGCTACATTATATGACCAAAAGTATGTGGACACCAGGCGATCACACCCACAGGCAGGTTTTTTCCTAAACTGTCACCATAAACCTGGAAGCATATAATTGTGTAGAATGTCTCTGCAAGCTAAAGCATGACATTTAAGTCACTCCAACTACAGGGCCTGAACCTGCTCCAGCATGATAACACCCCTGTGCACAAAGCGAGCTCCGTGAAGACCTGACATGCCAAGGACGCTGTTGAAGAAATCAGACATCCTGTACAGAATCCTGACCTCAGCCTCACTGTACAGCTTTGGGATGAACTGAGAGACTGACAGCACCCCAGGCGCCCTCATCCAACACCAGTGCCTGACCTCACCAATACTCAAGTGGCTGAATGGACCCAAATCCCCTCAAGCATGCTTCAGAAACTAGTGGGAAGCCTTCCCAGAGGAGTGCAGCTTATCACCACACCAAAGGCGGAATAACCCTGGAATGAGGCGTTCAAAGACGACATGATGCCAAGCAATACATATTATATACACACATATATTTACAGACACACAGCTCACTTCTGATCAACTATTTAAGATGATGATGATTATTATTATTATTATTATTATTATTATTATTATTATTATTATTTATTCCCTGGAGCACTCTGCATAGTTTGCAAGAAGTATAACAGAACACACATAACGTCCTACAGACAGTGCATGGGAATGAAGGCAAGCCTGGAGGGGAGGTTGGTTTTTTCAGCATTATTCATAAAGCTTTTGGATGAATAATTATAAAAGACTAAGACAGAGTGCTTATTAGCGAGACGTTAAAACGACATTAAGACGCAAACAGACGCGACTTGTTTGGGAAATGTATTAAATCCGTTTTCTCCAAGTTCCAGAGGAACGCCCTGTCTTGTGAGTCAGTCTCAAAGCGGAAGTGGGTCGTCAGTAAAACATGTAGCGTGTCTTACATAACACATTGGAAGTAAAGCAGCGCGAGCCGAGGCGAAAAACTGAAAGGAGTCAAACAGTCTCACTAGGATTAGCGTTTCCCACAACGGTGTAGTGTTTATTCCCGATGCTACACAGCGCTTGGACGTAGCTATGGAGCACTGAAAAAGCAGAAGTAAAAAATATATATATATATATATTTATATAAATAAATAAATCAATCAATCAAAGGCATGGTCGTGTGTCATTACTAGAGATGTGCTCAAAGGGGAATTTGCATAAAGGCGCTAGAGCGCCACACAATACGGCACACGGCTACGAGTGGAGCACAATAAGGCGCCTGTGCTAGTTGGCACACTTTTGTACTAGAATGCATCCAAACGCGCTTTGCATAAAATTTGGAAAAATGTTTAATAAAAAAAAAGAAAAGACAAAAAAAAATCACGGGAAACAAAGTGTCCTGTTTGTCGCTGAAGCGCCGTGTGAGCGTGGCGCCGTGCACAAGCCCAGTCCTCCTCCACCACCACCTCCTTCTCCTCGCTCCTTCCTGCTAAAGTTCCTAAACTTTGCGTCTTACCTGACTTCGATCCCGCGTTCCCTTGATGTGCCTTCTTCAGGTCAGCTGCGGGTCTCGAGTAAATTTTGAACAGGGGAAAGCGTTGCATCAGCACGTTTCTGTACTGATCCCTGGCTGGGAGGACTCGGGAATGCGGAACTCTCTGTGCTCCGGCAGCCAGACGTAAGCAGGGATGCAGAAAAAAAATAAAAAAATAATAAAATACAAAAAAAAAAAAAGCTGTCCTGCACCAAAAAGAAGCAGGGGGCAGAGAGAAGGGGAGAAGTGAGGGAAGTCCTGCTCACTCCACCCCTTAGATACCAGAAAACAAACAACCCGCTAACCCTGAACAGCCGGAGAAGAGCTCAGCTAAAAAATAAGCTCTCCAAACAGAGGCTAAGCTCACAGAGAAGGGAACATGTCCCCAGGGTCAGGGAATCAAACCTGGACTCTTAGCACTACTGACTAGACATACGTCTGGGCTGGGTCATCATTTATTTGCGACGATGTGACATAGCTTTGCATTGCATAGGGATCTAAACCCCCTGGGTTTTTTGTTGTTGTTGTTGTTTTGCATATAATTTCTGAGTGAGATACACCCCTGGACATGATACCACAGCCAGCAGAGGGTACTGATGTCTCATTACTGGCATTGTGGTTAACAGCCCTCAGAAGAGGTGTTCAAAGTAAATTAATGTTAAGCACACAATGGGAACATACATCTGAAATAATGAAGCATATCTTCAGTCGTTTATCTTCATTAGGGTCTTTATCCTGGTCAGGGCAGTGCTGGGGCAAAAACCTATCCCAGGAACAATGCTTAGGAGGGGCAAGGTTACATAATTGTTCCACCTGCTGGTGTTAGATGAGGTAGGAGGAAACCAGAGATCCCAGAGAAAACCCGTACAGACACAGGGAGAACATGGGGCTGTGAGACGAGCAGAAAAATCAACCAATGCCACATTGCATGAATATTTAATGTGATTATTAATTCATAAGAAATCAGTGCTCATTTAACTCTTTTCGTCTGATGCACGAGTCCAAAATTCATAAGGTAGAAAAATAAAGTATCATAAAATACATTTTGATTGATATACCACTGGATGTTTTCATGGAAAACTCTAAACATTATTAATGACGTCATAACACAGACTGCATGATGACACTGAGGTATGTAAGAACCGTCAAGAATATATACTGAGTCACAACACTGATAAACTATTGCCATCAAAACACAAAACTGCACAGCCAACAGTGCACAATATAGCTTACAGAAGACCTCACAGAAGATCAAACAGATATAAAACTCTTACATACATATATATATATATATTGATTTATCTATATATTATTTTATATTGGATCTTTATGCATGCTTTTCGAATCAAAACACAGTTCATAACTCTCCATAGGATAGGATTTCATAGATTTTTTTTCATGCTCTTAGCTACATCAAGAGTATCTGGAAGAGGGTAAGCTAGGTCTTTCTTGGTCGCATTTCGTGGATGCTGCCGGCTCTGCGTCAATACCACTCTTCTCAGATATCACAACACAGTGATATCTAGTAATTGTGATCGTAAAACCCTTCTTTCCTTTGGACATACGTTTATAACGCCAGGAGTGTAGGGGAGTTTAGAAGATCCACACTGGTGTCGGATTTGGATACCCCACCTCTGCAGCCATCCAGTTCCTCAGTCAGACAGTCCATCTCTGGACAGGCAAAAGTAAAGATGGACAGGTAGTTGCTGCACGTAGGGGTGGAGGCACTCACCACAGGGGTGCTTAAGGGCTCCAGATCATTGGCCACAGACTTGTACAGTGTTTCCCAGTCTGTGAAACCTAGGGAACCGTTGAGGTCGATGTCAGGGACTGAGCGTGCCTTTTCCACAGAGACTCTGTCCTCATCCACACTGCCAAGGATATTTTCCAGCAGCTCCTCCTTGACATCCAGTGATGGCTCAAGGTCGCACAAACTGATCTCTGCACTGGAGCACAGCAGGATATTAGAGTTGCCCGAGATAGCTGTGGGTGGAACAGACGGAGTCTCCAAGTCTTGTAGAGAAGGGGTGTCCTGCACACCATCCTCTGGAAGCTGGCCAGATATCTCTGAAGAAGGGAGAGGCTGTGGCGACTCTGGGAAAATGCTCTCCAGCTCTTCGGGCAGCTGGCATATAGCCTTGTGTGAAGCAAGAACATACTCAAGTCTCTCTTTTTCTTTTAGAAGATTTGCTATTTCTGCCTGCAGAGCTGCTTTGTCTTCTTCCAGCTTGTCTGTTTCCTATAAGAATGGAAGTTTAAAAAAAAAAAAGAAAGAAAGAAAGAAAGAAAGGGATTACTGATCTGTACATGGAAACATTTGAACATTTCGATCTCCAGTGCACTGGCATTTCAGCTTACAGCCTGCAAGGTGTCCGTGAGCTCTCTCCGTCTGTTCCTGCACTTTGCTGCAGCCATTTTATTCCTCTCTCTCCTTATTCTCTTCTTCTCCTCCTCCTCTGGTGTGAGCTGCACGGAGGGAAAGACAGATTGCAAATGATTACCGTCATGGCTCTAACCCATTTCTGATGTAAGATCTTCCCATGGCAATACACCTTCAGGAAGAAATTCAGCTTTCTCCGCACTGCGCCTATAAATAGCCTAGGTTATTGTTGGAGACACACCGTGAAGTGAATTTGAAGTGGATGTGCGCGAGCTCGGCGTCACGCCATGGCGCAGCTCTCAGGGAGTATAAACACCTGATTAAGTCCAACTCAGCAGCAGAAAGAAGGCAACAAAACAACAATCAGCAATCAGCGCTAGGGCTCTTCAGTGTGAGTAGCCTACCTGCTCGACTTTTCCCTTCCTGGTGGTGGGTTTCGCTTTAACCCCACTCCTCTTGGCTGATGTCTCTCCGGTTTCAGGTCTGCTCGCAGACGGGGAGACAGATGTGATGATGGTCGGCTGCACCATCCACTGCAAGTCTGGACTGGTGGAGATCGCAGTCACTGTGGGGACAAACGGAGCCGCAGGCGCCTCACGGTCCAGCCCTGGGCCCTGCATTCAATACACCAGTGTAGCTCCTCATTAATCATAAGTACAGTCAAGTCCATAAAATTGGTAGGTATAAAATTATTATTATTATTATTATTGTTATTGTTATTGTTATTATTATTATTATTATTATTATTATTGTTATTATTATTATTATTATTATTATTATTGTTATTATTATTATTACGCTTTATTTATTTGATTGATATGTGAATAACCCATTGCATGAAGCTCTTTCTTCATCAGCGCACTTTTTTTTGTATGGATTAGCCTAAGCAGAGGTCTTCCTTTCAAGTTGCATGGGGTCCAAAAATAGTCTCCCTGATCAATATTTGACTTTTCCATTGTCGCTGACGTCAGCGCTGACGCAGAGCTGCTGCGGAGTCTCCACACAGAGCACCGCTGCAGAGCCACTTCAACACTGAGGCACGACCAAAAACAAACAAACAAACAAACAAAAAAAACAACCGAAACATTTTTAAGACCGTCTAACCCAATAACAACCATGTACAGCCTTAAGGCAGTCTATAAAATGCAGGCCGTTAATTAACCCTGTAATTGGATTATTGGCTTAAAAATTGTTTTGAATGTAATAATTAAATTTTTTTTAAAAGATGTCCTTTCATCGAGATCCCGTTCCATTTCTAAAGATTACCATTTCGAATTGAGCTTAATTATGCAAATGTAGCCCACGAACAGGCTTGTTATTACACTATTTGCCCCTGCAGTTGCCATTTAACTCCAATGAAGCAGCCTACACCATGATTATATTGTGCTGGTGCTTAATGTTGAGTGATGTTGCCTACCTGTGTGGTCTCCATCAGCTCCCCGGCAGGAGATGCAGAACTGCAGCGTGACACAGACTCCACTCCGGCTTTGCTGAGGATCATTTCTCCACGTAGGCACGTTTCCAGAAGAGAGAGAAAAAAGAAATAGACCAGGGATCCGCTGTGTCAGCCTTGCTTCCCTGATTCCACTCGCCCTTTTCCAGGTTTATATATAAACCTGGTCACTGATAAGCCTGCTCTCCAAGCCCCTCCCACATATTCCCTCAGAATTTTATGAATGAACCGAGGCTGTACCATTTTGGCTGCGGGGAGCATCTTTTCACAATGTAACACGGCACCTGCCTCGACCATCCCATACACACTTTTATAGTCTATTTTAATACCCAACATTACTGGATAACGATCTGGATCAAACGTTACATTAGTTTGCCTGCATGATGCGGTGAAATTGCTGGCCATTGTTAAACCCCCCATGAGAGAACAACATGTGCAACATGTTCATTCATAAAATCCTGATGCACCCCAAGTGTTCTAACAGCCAACACATATGCACTAAATAAAATATAAATACGAGTGAAACATGCCATGTGACATAATATATACTTCATCGCTGTAAAATAGCCAACGTTATACATTTCTAGTGCCTGATACGAGCATATTGGCTCAAAGTTATTGGGTCATTTCATGGTAACTGAATGTCGAATGAGAAATCTGAGCTACATTCGGATGTGGGACTGGTAATGAAATATATTATAATATCATTAAGCCATTCGACTTGTAGAAATTGGAGTATTCATCCTAGATACACAGGGTGGAAACAGCATTAGACAGCTTCCCTGCTTCGCTGCATCTAATTGCCATTCAGCTCTAGCCTCCTAACCTCTGGGATGCCATTTGTTCCGTTTAGATTAGGAAAAAGAAACGGTACATTCACATTTTTCCCCTTTGGAATGTAAGTATACAAATAAATACAGGGTTTTTTTTTTATATTTAATACGTGTATTAAAGGTGACAGTTTGGTTTATAATTGGTCTCTTTGTTGCTTATTCGACCGCACACCGAAGTTCTGAAAGAGTCCAATCTGGCAACCCGGGCTCATCCTGTGACTCTTTTCTGTCGCACCCACGTCTTGTTGTGACGCAACAGCGTCGAACGGGAAGTTGACCATATAAGGAAAGTGACGTACTGGGATTCCATTTTTGAGTTTCTAATAAAAGTTTATACACAGGGATGTACCTAAATGTTACCGAGGGTTATAGGTGTGATAGCACTCATTTAGAACATTTGATAAGTAACTAGAAAGGGTTAAAAAGCAATGATGCACTCATGGGGTGATTTGAGCTTTGGGAGGACTTTCCATTCTGTACTATGCTATGTATGTACTAGGCTACAGTCTATCTTCTATATTCAGGCAGAGGTGGCACAAGGTGGTATTTATGCCCCCACGAATAGACCTCGTCACCCCAATAGTCACTGCAATTTTGATCTCAAATCACATTTCTAAGAGGACTGTGCTCAGAAAAAAGGACTAAACTGCACATTTTCCTGAGGGAGTGGTACCCTCTAAAATACACATTGAAAAACAAAAAAATCCCAAACAAAAAAATCCCAACTCTCTAGTATGTATGTTTTACATGGTAACATAAATGTAGTGCACATTTGAAGGTGATTTAAGGTACAGAGGAAGCACTCTTGCACCTTTAATTACTTTAGAATAATAGAGTAATAAATTGTAATACTTTACACTTCATACATCTTTCCAAGTCTACCCATTAATGGATGTACCTTTGAAGGTACTCATTTCTAAGAGTGTATAACTCTAATGCAATAGTCGTCTTTCTTCTTCTTCTGCCGCTTAATCCTTTTCAGGGTCGTGGGGGGAAGCTGGCGCCAATCCCAGCTGACATCGGGTGAGAGGCAGGATACGCCCTGGGCAGGTCACCCGCAGGGCAACACACAGAGACAGACAACCATTCACACTCACGTTCATGTCTTCGGCCAATTTAGAGTCGCCACTTACCCTAATCCCCTCTGTGCATGTCTTTGGACTGTGGGAGGAAACTGGTGCTCGAACCCAGGACCTTCTTGCTGTGAGGCAACAGTGCTAACCACTCAGCCACTCTCTAATGCAATAATTCATGTTCAGTCAAATCTATTGAAGAATGATTTAAGTCAATATTGTGGCATAGTACATATTCTAATTAAATACTTGCAGTATCAGGAACTGAACAGCACCTGAGGCACTCATTTAGTAATATTAAGTGACCATTATTTTGCACCATGTTCTATAATAATTAGACAGTTCCACCCATTAGTGTGCTCTTGTCTTGGAAATGTTACCACACCACTGGTACCAGGAAGTCAAAATGACAAGAAGATATATTGGTCACATTGGTCATGATTCAGGAATTACCAGCTACATCACTTTACCCACTGTGATTTCAGTAGATGTGCTGTTAACTGTGATGTCTGCTTTGATATTACAACAGTGGTAGCCTAGTGGTCAGGGCACTGGCCCTTCAGTTGGAAGGTTGTGGGTGCAAGGCTCAGGGCGGACAAGGTACACTGAAGTACCCTGAGCAAGGTACCGTCCCCAAGCACTGCTCCCCGGGCTCTGCGCTGTTCGGCTGCCCCCTGCTTCACTTGG
>JAQLOM010000005.1:6510699-6522174 GCA_030068315.1 Chrysichthys thysi
AATGCAGAGAAAGAATTTCACTGTGTCACGCTATGCTGTGGTGTGTTTCACGTGTGACTATCACTAGCACATTATTACTAATAAGCCACTTGGTGTCTTCAATTTGGGAGAAAAAAAAGCTGGAGATGTGACATATAAAGTGCATAGAAATGAGTGTAGCCCATAATAATTCTGTCCTTTTCAGAAATGCACTACACAACTTGTTTTTGAGATCATTTCAACTTCTGTCAATAAATATGTTTAAACATGTCTAAATGAAATACTTAAGTTTGTAGACTTTCTCCAGCTGTTCTCTGGCATTTGTTATGCTCATTAAAAAAGCAAGTGTTATGAATTATTCATTGACATGTAAAAAGTGAATAGACAGCATCATTTTTGAAAGATATACTTTCCCAGGTGGTGTCCGCATAGATAAATCATAATGAGGGGTGTCTATTTACTTTTGAGTTGTCAGTGTACAGTCCCACCAGAAATAAATAGTTTTTGCTATACACTGAAGACATTTGTGTTTGATATTAGAAGATAAATATGAATGAATTGATCAGAATTTCAGCTTTTATTTCCTGATATTTACATCTAGATGTGTTAAACAAATAAGAACATGGCACTGTTTGTCAGAACCCAACCATTTTTCAAGTGATTATAAATTTTGGAACACGCGACCGACTGGGATTTCTTGTTGCCCTTGTGTGCTAGGTTAGATTGATTGCTTAAACAGTGAATAACTCTGAATGTCTACTCTTGGTTTGAGCATTGCCTGTGAACACTGCATTTGTTGTTAAAAAGGAGAAACCAAGATAAAGACCAGAGAGCTGTATATGGGAAAAATACAAGCCATTTTGCACCTGAGAAAAAAAGGGGGAAATCATTCAAGGCCATTGCACAAGCATTGAGCATAGCCAATACAGTACAACAATTTAGAATGTCCCAAAAAACAAAGAAACCTCTAGTGTACTAATAACCACACACAGAGTAGGTTGGCCAAGGAAAACAAAAGCAGTTGATGAGAGAACCATTATGTGTGTGAAGAAAATCCCAAAACAACAGTCAGTTACTTCATCCATCAACAACCTCTCTTGGGTGGGGTGAAGATATCACAATCTACTGTTCGAAGAAGACTTTCGGAGCACAAATAAAGAGGTTATACCTCAAGATGCAAATCACTCATCACCAGTATGTGTCAGGAGGCCAGAGTGGAATTTGCACAGAAATACAGAGATGAGCCACAAAAGTTATGGAACTGAGATTAACCTCCACCAAAAATGACGGAAAGGCTAAAGTGTGGAGAAAGAAAGGATCTGCTAATGATATAAAACATACAAGATCTGGAACAGGCTCACTAATGTTTATTGATGATGGTAGCAGCAGAGTGAATTCTACAGAAACATTCTGTCTGCCAATTAGAGAAATGCATCCAATTTAGTTGGAAAGAAAGTCATCATATAGCAAGACAATGACCCAAAACACACTGCCAGCACAACAAATGACTTCATCAGGGGGAAAAAATGTATGGTTTTAGACTGGCCAAGTCAATCACCCAAGTGAGCATGCATTTCACTGTCTGAAGAGGAGACTGCAAGGAGAAACCACCCAAAACACTCAATAACTGCAATAAGCTGCTGTACAAGACTGGAAAAAGCACAAAAGAAGAATACAACAGTTTAGTTATGTCAGTGGGCTCCCAGTTGATGCACTTATTGTAAGCAAAAGACATGCAACAAAATATTAAGTGTTATTCAAATTACTTTAAGAATACCTGTACCAATATTGTTGCTTAAGGTTGTCTTGTCCACCACAAAAGTTGCCAGGATGTTTACACATCAAGATGGAAATATCAGGAAATATAAGCTGAAATGATCTAGTACTTATCTTTTGATCTTAAACCCAAATATCTTCAATGCACAACAAAAAGAAAAGACCCAGCCTTGCAGTTCCAATGCATCCAGAGGAGACTGTATATTAAATACACAAATAGATTCTGACTTCAAAGACAAGAAGAATGTGTGCTGAAACACTGACAATGCACTGTTTTGGAATATCACCAAGGAGTTCTTTGTAGTTTCCTAAACGTTTTAAATACATAACCGTCACACTTCTTTCTAATGATTCTGATATTCACCAGGTGGGTAAATGTAAGGTTGTAAACATTGGTAACATTCCTTAAGTGAGCAGCATTAAATGATCCCCCCTCCCAAAAAAACATTCTTGAGCGGATTTGTTATAGAAAAGGTACACAAATGCGTCAGTTTTATAGCCCTTACTGTATTAGTTGTTGCAAAGTATTTGTGTGAAAATGCAGGCTGTTTTATTTGGCCCCCAGATCAATTCTGAGCTCAGATTACTATCTATGTGAGGTGTTTCTCTGTATGTTCGCCTAAAGTCCATATGAGTTTCCTCTAGGTTTTCCATTTTGCTAGCTCGAAACCATGGCATTAGGTGGATTGTCTTTTTTGTGTGTGTGTGTGGGTAACTGGCATCCAGAGTGTATTCCCACCTTGCGTCTAGTGTTCCCAGGATAGGGTCTGGATCCACCATGATCTTAACTAGGATAAAACAATTACTGAAGATGAACAAATGAATAAATTAAGTTATACCAATGAACTCAGCATCTGCATTGATTTTGCTCGGCAATTTTAACAGTGCAGGAAAAACGACAGTAAATTCTCATTTTTTACACGAGATCGTTAACATCATAGTTCTGATCTAATTCTAATGATTAGCTAATGAATGCGTTGTCACATTCGATTTCTGCCAGGCAGAGGGTCTGAGAACTTCAGTCAAGAAACCCTTCAATGTTTCATCATGTCTTTTATTCTCAGAAGGATGTCAGACTGGAGGCCCATGGCACTGCAGTCGGAGTTTAGTATTCCACCTCATTTAGCACATCTGATTCAGCTCATCAGGTAATTACCAAGGCTTTCATGAAGCAAAAGCTGTGCTAGTAAACTAAATAAACACATATCTGTGCACAGCTGTTTGCCCACCAGGCCCGGAGTTTGACGCACAAGAAAGATGCATCTAAAATGAAATTTGCCATTACAACTATGACATGCTTGAGGTTTGTTTTGGGAGCAAATCTCCCATTTTATCTTTCCAATGTGCTTCAGTGGCAGTAGTTAGTGTACAGTAGCGAAGTCAAGCATTGCAAGAGCTTTTCTAAATGGACTTAAAATTATACATGGTGCAAGGTTCCATATGGGTGGCTTGGATTGTTGAACCTTTTTTTTTTTTTTTTTAAAAGAGAAAAAAAAATGATAGTGTATAAGACATGCAGCCAGGCTTTGGATTGGGAAGGAGAGAGGTGGAGGGGGAATAGTCATTTCCTGGAATGTTTGGCTCTCTCACAATAAGTCTTTTCATTCTGGGGTCTAGGTACTGGGAGGGTCCTAGACCAGCTGGTCAATTTAGACACGAAACATTGTGGAAGCAAGAATTATGGAGAGGTAAGTAGCTGCCGCCAGCATACCAATACGAGTGCAATAAAATTGATGGTGTGAGCTTGTGCACTGAATTTTTGGAGACCCATGAAAAGCCTCTGTGCATTTGCTGTCCTGTTATTTATTTATTTATTTATTTATTACTTATTTTTATTACATTTTATAGGATTAGTTTACTCTGGTATTGTGCCTCCCATTTTAAGTGTGACCATTTATTTCAGAAACGATTGCCATAATTTGAAAACTCTGTGAAACTGAGTTAAATGCTTAAATACCCAAGGCCAAGTCTTGGAGGCTACAGGTTTACATTCTTCCCTTTTGTAACCACATACATTTCCTGTTAGTTTTATTGCAGTTACTGGATTATTCATGGTGGTTAAAATTCTTTAAGATTAATTACTGAATAATGAACTGGGGAATACTTGAATCTTTGTTTTGCCAGCATGTTTAAGAGAGTTGGATCTTAATGGAGAGCTTTAGTCATTTATCAGAATCAGATGTTTGTTTGTTTTTTAATCACTGTGGCCTGTTTTGAGAACTTACAACTGGTACAGTGGTGCACAGTGATTAGTATGTGTTTATATGTTCTCCACTTTTAGAATAATGCCACTATATCGCCAAATGAGTATTGGAAAATGTTCCTACTGGTCCATTAGGTGGCAACATTACCTGCCCTTAAAACCTAATTCACTTATTGAAAAATCATGAGACAGGTAACAGATCAGTGCTCTGTGCAGGCCAAACTGTAAATATTGATGGGTTTTTTTTGGAAACAAAATGCCGTTTTTAAAATTATTGTATACATTTTCTCTCATTTTTGACCACCAGCAAAACTATGAATGTCTACAACTCAAATATTGCAAATGTTTACATACTTTTGTGTCATAACTCATTGCATTAAAGTTCAAACCCAAATGGAGAGGAGACTGAATGCCAAATTGATAGCTGTTAAGTAAGTTACACAAGACCCTAAGGGGGACCACAGTGAATGCGCTGAGTCGGACATCATCATCATACCACAACTCCTGAATCAGCACGTACATTACAGAATCTGGACCTCATTTCATTTCTTGACTATCTCTATGGAAGTTCCTGGGAAGACATTTCACCATCCTCATGCAGTCAAAAGTGATGTCATTTCTCCTTCTACATTTTTTATTATTACCCATGTTGCTTATTGCTGCTTCACATAGCAGCTGCTTTACTATTACACTTCTGAACAGTGCTATCTGTTCAAGTGGAAACTACGTTTTTACGTTGCACTGAAGAACTCGAGTGGCCTACTGGTCTACTGATATACTGCTGGACACACCGTGTCCTCCAAAAGTATTGGAACAGCAAGGCTGTACAGTTAAGATATTTGCGATGTTTGAGATCAAAATATGAATTATGGGACTATAGATCAGGATTTCAACTTTCACTTACTGATATTTACATTTACATGTGTTAACATAGAACATGGCACCTTTGGCGAAAACTGCATTTGTTGTTAATCTTTAGGTGAGCAAAAGTATTGGAACTGATAGTCCTCAATTTAAATAGCACTTAATATTTGCTTGCATATCCTTTCCTTGCAAAAACTGCATCAATCTGGGGACCCACTGACATCACCAAACTGTCGCATACTTCTTTTGTATTGCTTTCCCAGGCTTGTACCATAGCTTTTTCAGTTGCTGATTGTTTTGAGGGGTTTCTCCCTTCAGTCATCTCTTCAAGAGGTGAGATATATTGACCAGTCTGAAACCTTCCACACTTTTCCCCTGATGAAGTCCTTGGTTATGTTTGCAGTGTGTTTTGGGTCAATGTCTTGCTACGTGATGTGCCTCACAATAAGACTGGATGCCGTTCTCTGTAAATTGGCAGACAGAAGGTTTCTGTAGACTTAAGAAATCATTCTGCTGCTAAAATCATGAGTTACATCATCAATAAACATTAGTGAGCCTGTTTCAGAAGCAGCTGTGCAAGTCCAAGCCATGACACTACCTCCACAGTGCTTCACCAGTGAGCTCATGTTTTGGACGATGAGCAAATCCTTTCTTTCTCCACACTTTAGCCTTTCCATAACATTTGATAAAGGTTCGTCTCAGTTCCAGGACTTTTGTGGCTTATCTCTGTATCTCTGCAAATTCTAATCTGGCCTTCTGATTCATACTGCTGGTAAGTGATTTGCATCTTATGCTATGGTCTCTGTGTTTCTGCCTTTGAAGTTTTTCTTGAAAGGAGGATTGTCATACATTCACCCCTGCTTTATGGAAGTTGTTGGTGATGTCACAGTTGTTTATGGAGATTTCTTCACAGTTTTCACAATGGTCGTCATTAACCGCTGTTCTTTTCCTTTGCCAACCAGCGTGTTCCAATATTTTTTGATCACTTGACATATGGGTGGGTTCACACAAAAGCTGTACAACACACCTAGTTGTAAATAACAAAAAAATGAAAGCTGAAATTATATCATCTCATTCATATTCATGTTTTGATCCCAGACCCAAATGTCTTCAGTGTCTTGCCAAAAAACCCCAAAAGAACTCGCCTTGCCACTTCAGTACTTTCAGAGGGGGCTCACTCACTCATCTGCTGCTGCTTAATCCTGTTCAGGGTTGCGGGGGGAAACCGGACCCAATCCCACCATGTCGTCCTTCAGAGGGGACAATATATAGAAATATGGTATCATGCTGCAACTTTTTAATCAGTGAAAACTGCTATATGACAATTCATCACTGCATCTGTCTCACCTTGTTTCTGACAAATTGCACAGTCCCTACAATGTGCACTGCAGATATTCTTTACTCATTGTTGGAATCATTCACTGTGTGTGGTTTCACATTTTTTGCCAAGCAAAAAATGGCAAAACACACAAAATACTGAAGCGAATATGTGTGGTCAAACTTCCCAATTAAATCCCAATGGTCTGACCTATGTGGATGTTTAAATTAAATTAGTTAGAATTTCTAATTTAATTTTAATTTTAAATCAATTAATGAAAAAAAATACGACTAATAGAACTGGTTCAAACATACTAGCACAAATTGCGTAATAAATAACAGGTGTGCAGAAAGATCAGATCAGATATTATGTTTATGCTTTATTATTGCACATGTTAGGTACAGCTAACAGCACATGTTAGGTATCCCTTCTTCGGAGTGGATTTTCAGTGTAACAGACAAATACCTTATCTTAAATATCTTTAAATAAAATTAGAATTCACATCAAGTCCATTCATCTGCTGCACTGATTAGCGGACAACTTTGAAATCCTTAAAGTCCATGTTCTCGATTTCCTTCTCGTTACTGAACTCAGCTTTTATGATCCGGGACTGTGGACTGCCGGTGGTCTTGAGCCACTCCTGCATCTGTCTGACTTTAGATGCAGGGCCTTGGAGCTGGCCCTGTACTGTTCCAGCCGAAGTATTCTTCACCCAGCCAACCAAACCCAACTTCTTCCCCTCAGACTGAAAACATACAAAGATTACAAATCAGATTCACACTGAAGCTTCAGAGCAGTGGAGCTTACAGGGACGGCCAAGGATCCCCAGCAATCCAGGAACCAAAGCAAGGCAATCTGTGACGTTTTATTTGTTTGTTTTTATTATTTAGTTACAGTTGGAGAAAAAAAAATCACAGTTCAATTAAGTGACTAACATAATTAGGCTGAATTGAAAGTTCAGGAGCATAAAAGCTCTATGACTCTCTTTAAATATAATACAGTAATGTTATGTATTCACTAAACTCTGAGGGGTCAGTTTAATTCATTTTACAGTTAAAGTAGGTTTGTGCGTATTACACTAATAGCTGGCCACTAATCTGTGCCCCGTGTTGTTTCCAGAGTTTACTGGTTGCGCACTGGTATCCCCTGTAAAATCACTTCAGATTGGCTGGATCAGTGTGATTTCCGGTATTCCCGCTGATAACGTTATCAGGGACAACCAATAATATTACCTCATTCTCGAATTTTCCAAAGTGTTACGGTCACATGTTGAAAATTTTGCTCGTAAAAACAGGACATAATTGTGCAGAAGGTGAGTACAGACTTTATCTAAACTCTAATAGACTGTTACAACATATATCTGAGAACAAGTAGACCAAATATTAAGTCATTTGTATGACTCGCACATATGTTTTTATTATCCACAAAATTTGGTGTCCGGTAACTAGATCGGGCTCGGTGTAAATCGCAATGGCCGCCAGCCGGTGTTGTGGAATTGCACATCAATCTCGCTCATTTACCAGCCTTAAAGAGCCTGAAGGCTGAATCACTGAATGCAATTGTTGTTGTTTACATTGTTTAGAAATTAGACAACATAAATCAAGTTAATGATATTTTCTTTTGCTGAAGCTTTCAGAAGTTTGTTTTGTTTTCCTTACACATTTCTGTCATTGTTGTAAAGTGAAATCTCACCATGCTGAGGTCGAATGCGTTATTTATTGGAACAAAACCCTGTAGAACAGAGGGGGAAATGATGAGGACGACGCCCCAGACTAGGAGATGTCTCGTTCCCAATTAGCTGTTGACTTTCTACTTGGTGATTTGTCACTTTCATAATCCATGCTAATAAATCATGCATTTTATGAGAGAACTGATTGAAAGACTCTACAAGAAATATTTCCTGAAAATTTCATGGGAAAAATCTGAATTTTTGACAGAGTTATGATGAAAAATGTGAATAAACCACTTATTAATCACAACTTTTCTCCTGTTTCAAGAGATAAGAAGGTGAAAAATGGGCTCCATTTTCAGAGAGTTAAATGAGCATATCTTCCTTAATAATGGTCTTTTGCTATTATTGTAAAGCTTTTATCAACCTCTTTCCAACAGTTTATTTTCATACATCCATTTTGAAAATTTGTCATATACCTAGTTAAAGAGGCCCTGGATACAAAACAAAACAACAAACAGTAAGAACCCTTAGCCTTATCAGTGAAAATACTATTTTAAATAGCACTTAGCCCCACACAGCCACTGTGATGCACACTGTTAATCTTACCTGAGTGTATTTTCGAAAAAACACTCCCTGGACCTTCCCATATACCTCATAATCTACTGACAGCAGCTCCTCTGTGGACATGATGAGGCTCTGGACGGAGGATAAATTTCTATATAAATAAGACTTCTCTAAACGCGCCAACTTAACATGCTAATGCATTAGCTAGCTACCACACTAATAACCTGAATGTTAGCTTGTGATTTGCTCTTCGTGTTTGCTAATGCTAGCTCTCGGACACTACCGAATTAAAGCAAGTCAAGCTACAGATAATCAGCTTTCAACAGAGATTGGTGTTTTGGAAACAGGCTTGTACCTTCCTGAGCAATAGATATACAGACTGCCTCGGAAACAGGACTAATTTATTCATAGGCAGCAGAAAACATCCTCCAGTCAGAGCCCGGCGATGTACGTTTTTGGTAACTTAGGGACAGGAGCCGAAAGCCGTAAGAGTCGATTCTTCATTTCCAATAACTGGGAGTCGAGTGTGGCCTCCAAAGCTTTAGCCGATTCCTCACTCTTCAGGTTCGCGTGAAAAAAAGGGCTTATCATGGAAATAATTTGCTCCCCAAAGTACACTGCTAACTAAAAATAAAATGGTATTTATTATGCTAAAGGGGTAGAATGTTAAGTTATAAACGCCATGGCTCTGGTTATTTTATATGTCTATATCGTAATATCTTTTATAGCACTTATAGTGAGTGACGTGTTATCGTTTTCCCCCCTTATTTCGTTAATAAATATCCACGTGTTACTAACCTTTCGAACTTTATGCAACAGAGAGTACTGAACCGTTTTGTGAATTCGACTCGCAAGATCCGAAATAAGAATCGACTCGAGTCGACTCTTAAAGCTCTGAAATGGATCAACCCAAGGAAGCTCCGCCCACAACCGCGTCACATCACTGTCAGACCTCACGAACCAATCAAATAAATGAAAGGAAGTCGTGTTTGTCCTCTTGTCTCTAAGCGACATGTATCAACAAATCGGTCTTATAACAATCCAGTCGGACAGTTGACCAGTTAGGGGTTTTGTGTGTTTTTGTTTTCAATCCTGGGCAGTCTGAGGCCTGTTGGGGAAATAAAAGAGAAGAAGCAACCACCTGACACGTGAGTTATGGTAAGTTCAAAAATACACAGCAGGTGATCAAGAGTCAAGGAGACGTGACCTACCAAACATTACCTTATAATTAATAGAGTTTAATAGAGTTTTCTGTCCTGTAGCATTACTGGCAAATACTGTAGTGACTGTCCATATGCTGTGGCTACAAATAAAGCACCAGGTTGACCCTGCCTGTTTTCTCTTCCCCCCCTCCAAGAAAGGGGTTGTATTGGAAAAACTTCCACCCCTGAGAAGACAAGGATTCAGCTACAGTTCACCTTCTCCTGGTAGGGCACAGGAAGACAAGGAGACAAAAGGGGCAGCTATGAAAGACTGCCAGCAGGACATTTTCCCCTGTACCAACTGGCCAAATCCTGTTCAGAGGAGGCACAACTCTGCCACTGCCAGGCGAAAAATATATCCTGAAGAAAAGCAAAACCTTTCGTTGGAGAGATCTGAAATGGACACCATCTTCCCTCTAAAGCCTGGGTGCTACAGAACAGCAATCAACCAAAGCAACTGCCAAGCAGACAGTCATTGCTTTATACAAAAAGACAAAAAGAGCCTTGATTGCCTTAAGGAGCACTGGGAAAATGGTAAACAGACCAGTAACAGGAGACAGGAGAAACATGATGATAGGAGTAAATTAGAGCATTTTGATACTGACTCCACTAACCTATCCCGAGAAAGAGGTGAAATCAATAGCGAATCACTCGACGGGAATCGGATATTGCACAAGGACCAACGCAGACTTTATGAAAAGGAGATCTGGCTGACAAAGGAAATACATAAAAAGGAAATTTTATTACAAGAAAAGCTGTTGAAAGCAGCAGAAAGGCTGAAAAAGGTTCAACTAAGAACTGTATCTGAGGACAAGGTGAAAAGCGAGGAGCAGAGGAACACAGGGAAAACAGAAAACAGGTTATATTATATGGAGAAAGGAAACTGGGACTGGGAGAGTGCCAGAGACAGGGCATTGGGAGGAAGAAGACTTGAAGGACAAGGCGAGGGATTTGATAACTGGGTTAGAGCTGAAAATGGTATAGAAAGACAGGAGCATAATGTGAAAAAGACAAATGCTGGTCAGAAAGAGAAAAGGAAAGAAGGAACAGAACCGGAGAACAGGGGAAGAAATACTCAAAGAACCACAAAGACTGTGGAAAAGCAATGGGACCATTTTGGAGAAATGACCAGGCAGATGCAGGAAAGGGCAAGGACTGAAAAAGACAAGACAAGGAGAGAACAAGCAATGGAATGGCAAGGCAATGAGAGGAGAGAAAGGGATCAGAAAGATTGGCAGGAAAAAGGAACGGTGAGAGGGAATGATGGAGAAAAGAGAAGACGACATGAACGAGCAAAGCTTAAAAGAGACATAGACCTAGATGATGATGATCGGCAATGGGACCTAATGGACAGGTTTGCTTTAAATTCTCATATTAAAGGGAAAGCAGTCTCCAAACATGGCAAAACTAAAGTCCTTCTAGAAGACAATTTAGCAATTCAAGAGAGAGTGCATCAGTGCAATAATAGGGCTGTAGAGGAGATGCTTCTCAAAAAGCCACCCCCTGAAGCTGGTCTAAGCACTCATGATTGTAAAAGGCTTCAACATGTGCAACTCAGTCCAGAAAGCAGTCCTGACACTGATGTCCAACTTTTATCCTGTAAAGTATGTAACAGACATTTTGCAGGAGATCGTCTGGAGAAACACATCAGCATTTGTCAGAAAACCCAAAAACCCAAACGTCAAGTCTACAACTCTTCACAGTATCGGGCCAAAGGCACTGACCTAGAGGAGTTTATGAAGACAAATGGTCGAAGTAAATCACCAGAGGTAAGGTTCAATTGCTTAAACAGTAGCAGCCACTGCCACTACAGTTGTGGACAAAAGTTTACATACACTTGTAAAGAACATAATATCATGGCTCTCTTGAGTTTCCCGTTATTTCTACAACTCTGATT
>JAQLOM010000005.1:6532438-6566874 GCA_030068315.1 Chrysichthys thysi
TTCAGTTGGTGTGTAATGAATCTAAAATATATGAAAGTCTAATGTTTATCAGTACATTACAGAAAATAATGAACTTTCACAATATGCTAATTTTTTGAAAAGGACCTGTATGTATATTTTTGAGCCAGCAGATGTAATGACTTTTTTCTGTTAACCCATAATAAAGTCATAAAAGAACCAAACTTCATGAATGTTTTTTGTGACAAAGTAGTATCTGTTCCAATCACTCTATCAGAGGAAAGTCAGAGTTGTAGAAATAACGGGAAACTCAAGAAAGCAATGATATTATGTTCTTTACAAGTGTATGTAAACTTTTGACCACAACTGTATATGCAGACTAATTGTTGCAAGATAGATTGAAAGTATCTGTGGATACAAAAGCAACTTATGACTACAGGTTGGTTTTAGCACTTATGATAGATAATTTAACCATTCCAGTTGTTTTACATACTATGCTGTATTGCTGACATCAGAATCTTTTTTTTTTTTTTTATGTCTCCAGCCCAAAAAGAGTAATTGGCGTCAGAAACACGAGGCTTTTGTTCGGAACATACGCCAGGCTCGTGCTCCTGCACCTGGAGGCTTTCAGCCGAGTGCAGATCTGAATTCAGATTATGTAACCTGTCCCCACTGTAGCAGACGTTTTGCCCCTGGTCCAGCTGAGAGGCACATTCCAAAGTGCCAGTACATTAAGAGCAGACCTCCACCTCCCAGGCAGCGTCATTAAATGACAGCAGGGATTGTATAGTGATATATTTAGCCTTTTAGGGGAACAAAATATTTTAATAAATGGCCACTGCCCGTAAAACTAAATGACACTGTAAAACAATGCTGACAAAATAAACCTGTAAAAGCAAAGCAAATTTTAAGTAATTTTGTCGTTGTCTGAGGTAACACTGTCAACTGACTACCAAGAGCTAGGTTACACAACATGGTACTGTACTTTTATAAAGCACACACATGAACAGTGTAACATGGCAAGGCACACATTATTAAAATGTTTAGGCTTTTATTAAAACAATGCATGCAATTCTTGAATTCCTGTATATGCAAATACATATGGAAAACACTTCAATACATCCAGTAGACATCAGCCATACAATCTATGATGCAACCTTCTCAATGTAGAAAAGCACAGAAAATGTATCTGAAAAATATGAAGACCTCAATAACCAAAGGAATATAGAAAGCAGAAATGTTACATATCATAAGTCGGCATATCCTGCTTTAAAATTTAACAAGGCACTTAATGGCATCGTTATGCATTTTTTTTTGGTTTGTAGGCTACAGCTTACGGTTTGCACTGCAGATGTTGCTATCCATCATTAACAAATGGAGCATGCAAATAAACTTTATAGCTCCATGGATAGAAAATAACCATAAGGAAACAGAATACAAAAATAGAATTATGCAGCGTACACACACACACACTCACTTCCTGGCTTCACTATACCTTAAAAAAAAAAAAAAAGCAGGGAATTTGGTGTGCTCAGCGTGGATGTACATACATTTGCACTCCCTTCTTGGCATTGAAAGTTTTGACAATTTCTTTGAAATGTTACCTACAGTATTTTTTTTAATACAGAAAGATAAAGAAATAATGTATACCAAGAATATTTTTGCGTCCTATTTGGGCTGTAACAGGAGTACCCTCCCAACGCACGCACGCACGCACACACACACAGAAAACAAGTAGAGCTCAAAAATTAATTATAGCAAAATATTTCATTAAAGCATTTGGACTGAAGCGAAAAATCAGAAAAGCTTAATATAATGTAACCGATGGGGAAAAAACATTATGGAAGGGGGGGATAAAAGAGGGGGAAAAGAAGGCATTATCTCAAAACTCTAAGCCTCCTTGTCTCCTCAAATTTACATTTTTCAGCCTGTGACCCAGAAATCAATCAAAGCCTGCCACTTTAACGGACACATCAATTCTCTAAATGCACTCAGCCGCAATATGCGACTTCCAACACGTTTTTCTTTGTACCACATGACATACATACTTTTTTTTGTTTTTTAAACAGCATTAAATAAGATTTGTCTTTAACAGTTTTGTGGTAAATGACCTCTGAATGATTCTTGCACAGGTTCACAAATCTCTGTCCCCAGGATCCACAGTGCCTCACAGGAGGCGCATCTAAATAAAAAACACTGCAGATCGGAAGTCAATTGTCCAAAAGCGTTTTCTGCTTTCTTTTGCTATGGCCACTGCTTAAGCTTTTTTCCTTTTTTGTACAGGTAAGGGCAAAACAAAATCAGCTATTGCACCTTTTAAATGCTCCACCTCTCCCATAAGATAAGATTTAATGACAATAATTCGAAGAACTAAAACAAACTTACAGGTACCTCAAATAAAACAAATTAAAATACGCCTGACTTCCAGGTTGTGTATATGCAGATTCATTAAGCCCTGTGAAACAGCATCAGTAAGCTGCTTTCCTCACTTACATAGAAGAAACAAGGAACCAAGGTAAGAAAACAACATGGTGCAATTAAAAAAAAAGAAAAAAAGAAAAGCATCCAAAGATTTACCCAGGTTTAGGAACACGCACATACAGAACATCCAGGAGTAGGTCATCTCTCATTAGTGCCACCTGAAATACACAAAATGCACACAGCAACCACAAGATGGAGACAAGCATACATGATCTGAAACTCAGTAGTACATTCATTATCACAGAATCGTAGATATGTTAAAAAAGAAACAAGGTTCATATACACATAACGGATAAAAGATTTTTAAATGTCTCAATAGATGCAGGTTTCAATAACTTCAAAATAAAGTAGGGCCGGGCAACATATAAATAAATTAGCGCATCTCGATATGACCATTCATATCGTCAGCCAATGTATATCATGAATATCTTGATTCAGGAGAAATATTAAATTTCCTCAAGAAAAGAACAGGTAGCTGCATTGTTCTTACCCCCCATGAATACATTAATGACGAGTCTGTATAGTGTACCATGATATGTACGACTAGCTTAAATTTTAGGCTTATGATAGTAATCTTACTGCAGTAACTGGAGGTGGAGGAAAAGACGTCGGGTCCTGGGTGGGGAAAAAACAAACCCAGGGCTTTATTAACCCAAAAGAGTCTGAGGAGTGCAAACTGGCCACTGGAGTACACAAGAGCATGTCTGCATATGCTCTTTTGTCTCTGAACGTTAAGTCAAAAGTGATTTGATTTATATCATGATGTATCTCGATATAAACTGATATGGAAAAAAAATATAAATGGTGATATTTCCCTCCCCCATATCACCCAGCTCTAAAATAAAAGTTTGTTAAGAGACATTCATGTGAGAAAATACATATCAATATAGCTTTTGCATAATCTAATCAAAAGGCCCCATTCACAACCGAAGAAAAATGTCCACACATTCTCCTGTGAGGAAAAAACAACAACAAAAAAAAAAAGCCACAGCATTTTGATGTAGGGTCAGTAAGTCAATACTGAAGAAGGCACCACACGTGAAAAAGCTTAAAGCTTGTCCGGTGCTGTCTTGGCAATAGCTTCCATAGTCCAAATAGACAAACTGAAGATCTGTCAAGTCTTTAGCAGTCCTGAACATGAATTATTCATATTGTGGTTCAAGAATAAAAATAAATGCACACACTGTTGCCTGACATGCACATAAACAGACATGATGCAGCAGGAATGCTGTGGCCAAATAATGTAACCTTGTACTGATACAAGAACAGAATAATCTTTGATTATTACCAGGAGGCAGCAAAAATATTTTGTCATGCACAGTCCTTCCCCTTATGTTGTGATGGCAAAGACCCGCGTCCAAATGACACAAATTTTTCAGCTAATCTTCCCCAGTCAGCTACTCACTCACTGAGGTTTCAGGTCAGAGAAGACCTATATCAGCAATCCGTTATAAAATGCATGTTCTCGCCCTTATTCTTCTTCATCAGATAGTCTCTCTTTGTGGCTGCTCTCGTCACAACGATCAGATCCTTCTTTGAGGTCATTAATAGCTTTCCACAGTCTCTCATTCTCTTGGAGTTGGTCATTGTACTGAAAAATAAGAAACAGATGGATGATTAAAACAACATTCCACTGTAATCCTAATGAACAGGCACACCTCCAAAATCCTCATATAGTCTCCTGATGTGTGATTCACGCACGTCTTTTTCTTTGGAGAAACTTAAAAAAAAAAAAAAAGGAAAAAAAATAAAGAAAGAAAGAAGAAGAAAAAAAAAAAAAAAAACCCTCAACTGTCCCCCAGAAGTTACTGCCAATACTACATTCAGTACTGCTTGTCCATTTTTCTACAAGTGATTTCCTGCAACCTACTGGACATATTAAAAATCGCTTGCAAGAAATGAAGGCAGGCAAATCTGCGACTGCCTGGGCATCATGTTTTCATGTGCTCAGAAATACAGAGATAAAAGTATAAACCAGGCACAGCATTCACACCAAGAGGAGGTGATTCAGTCTAATGGTTGTCATGCAGATAAGGAAACACAAAGTTACTCACCTGTTTCTGTAACAGCTGAATTGTTACATCTTGTTTCTTCACCATTTCTTTAAGCTACAACAGAAAACAGATAGTTTACTGGGAACTAAGCATTTAATACGAAAAAACAAGCCACACTGCTAGTAGGCATGACGCATATCTCTGCTGCTGGTTTTCATGCGCTTGTTTCGATATTACCCATTTTAATATAAAAAAAGCAGAACTTGACGACTGTGGCCTCAATTGGGATGTCTCTGCCTCAAATCTCATCCTTCCTGGTACTAATTTGTATACCAGAAATACCCTTATCATTTTCACACAGGCTACTGAAGAAAAACTATTTCAGAAATTTGAATTTGTGGTGACCTTAACCCTGATAGGATCAATTCCAAAAATCATTTCATCTGCTGGTTTCCATGATAATTCCATAAAAATCTTCAACCACTTATTCTGGAGATATCACACTGACAGAAATCTTGGGACACCTCGAAGGACAGACATGCACATCAAACCCTGGCAAAAGTTTAGCTAGCCAAAAATGAGCCTCGAGTTCCTGATCATTAACATGTAAGCATCTCTGTTTGACAAACTTTCCAAAATCTAATTAGTTCATCTGCTGGCTTCTGTGATGATTATATATAAATCCTACAAACATTCAACCATTCCTACTTGAGCTACTGCACGAACGGGAATCTTGGACAGACTGGACAAGCTGAAAACATAATGCTTCCATCACTTATTGGGGGTGGCATATTTAAAACATAACGGTCCTCTTGTGCATGTATTCATATGAAATTCTTACCTGTGCAAGCTCACTGCTTGCTTGGCAGCAAGTCGGCTGTGCATGTTGTTGTGGCAGGCTACTTTTCTTCCAATTGCCAGAGTCCAAGCCATTTATACTCTCATAGTTTACCGGTACAGTTTGCTTAGAAGATACGTAGCACACGAACGACATTAAAATTAAAATACATTATTGTGGGGGTTTTTTTTCAATAATTTCGAAATCAAACAACCCAGCAATCCCCCTTAAATGAAACAGGAAAGAGATTCCAATTTTTCTAAAGCCCTTACCATGAATGCATTCCCACTAGCAGCAGCTGCAGCAGCTGCTTTTAGTTCTTGAAGGTCTTCATATGGGAGTGTGGCACGTTGTGTGAAGGAAGTAGCCAGAGAGCTAGACATGGGATCTGTGGAGTCACGAGGCATGGGAATGAATTCTGCATCCAGCAGCTCCTGCAGATGGGAAGACTGGAAGTGAATTTCAGGAACCTTTTGAAATACTAAAGGTTTTTGAGAAGTACTTCAGTGGGGTATCTGGTAGCGCATACCTTGCGGAGCCAAGATGGACAAGAACTCTCATTGGTCTTGCTCTCCATTAATACCATTGATGGAGTCTCGGGACCTCTCTCCTCCAGGTCAACCTCCACAGTGCCTCCCATATTGCCCTCTCGCAGCTCAGAGTCTGACCCAGGCTCAATATCCAAGTCCACAGAGGAGTTGGAGCACTGGCCTATTCCTAACAATAATACAGATAAAGCAGAATTTAAGGTTGATACACTCAAAACCCATCTCAACTACAGATTTACATAAGGAAAATTAAGCACTCAATTAATCAAGCAATCAAAGTATATGAACAGAAAGATCACAAAAACCTATCTTCTATTTTCTTACCACTTCCGATGGACAGGCCACTACTGTTTGAACGGATTGTTTTGGAGTTAAGCAACTTTTCTGTGAGAAGCATAAAAAGTGGATGGGATCAGGCTGTTAACATTCTAATGCTGAACCCTACTTAATATGCAAATTCATCATATTTTACTAGCAAACAATTTTGGTTTGTAACAATGAATTCTTTGAGATAGACAGTAAACGAATTACCCATGATTATGATTGTGTGCCAACCCCTGCAGGACAAGTCAGGCACATAATGTAGGGAACCAAATATGGGGCGAGGTAGAGCAGGGCAAACCTCAGAGCCAAATCCTCGATCAGCAGGCATGCCTAAACGTCCATTTCCTGCATTTCCCCAGGCAAAGATCTGATTATCTGTAAGGGAAAAAAATTAATACCTGTCCATACCCTATACACTTTCACTTCATTTTTGTATACTTCATGTACACTGACTTTCTGCTTCTTTCCAGTGATATTCTTGTTGCTCACCTTCTGTGGCAGCAATTGTGAAGCCATCTCCACAGGACACTTTGCACACAACTTTTCCCCCAAAGGGTCCTAAAAGCAGCTGAACCCCTTGATGTTTCTTAAAGTCCTTAACACCAAGCTGGCCGTATTTATTACAGCCAAACGTCATCAGACGCCCCCGTTCTGCAGAGACATAGATGGGAAAATGGACACTGAACAACAGATATTTAGTCCCAAATAGCTATTTAAAACTTCACCTGTATAGAAACTTCCAAAAATATAACAAACAAGGGAATAAATGGTCTACCATCAATGGCTGCTGTATGGGTCTTGCCAGGGGCAATGGTTTGGATCTTAAATCGGGAAAGCAGCTTTACTAAAGTCAGAGCTGTTGTGTATGGTATGCCGTGACAACCCTAATGGATGGAAATGTAGATGTTCTTAGACATTCTGAAAGTTGGACAAAAATCAGCTAAGACAGACAAGAAATTGCTTCAATTGTGTGAACCCTCCCAGAGGTTCATACCTCCCCAGGATGGTTCTTGATACCAGTAACGCCTTGATTAAGACCCAGCTTGTTAAACTCGTTGTTTCCACAGGCCAAGACTTTCCCAGACTCTGTAAGGAAAAATGTTCCATCGTTGCCACAGCACACTGAGTCAATACTGGCACCCTTTGGTACTTCCACCTGCATAGCGCACATATGACGTAGGCAGATTATTAATGCAGATTACAGAGAATAAAACACTCTTATTTGCAAACAGCTCTTTCAGGAAGATAAAGCATACTTTAAAAACCCTCAGAACATAAGAAATAAATTAGGAATCACACCTCTGATCCCAATCAATAATATCTTAAGCTCAAGCTGAAGGTTGTATTGTATTAGACAGTCTTGTATTAGACCCATAATTCAAATATATAGAACAACAATACAGTGAAATGATTACTAAATACCACCGTAGTGCAGCTAATACCTATACCCATTCTATATACATGCGCACCAGAGTTCAGCACAGATTACATGGATGCAGTTAAAAAGTTTACCAGAAATGCCTCCAAGGCTAATGCCAACATACTATATTGTATACTTACTAGCATAGGAGAGGAAAAATCATCCTCACAGTCCAGGCCAAGTCTACCTGCCCAGAAGAACATAATCTCTTGTTAATAAAAAAAAAAAAAAAAAAAAGTAATTTGATTGATTTTAGCATAAGGCTGCAACATTACAAATGATGAAGAATTGAAAGGGGTCTGAATACTTTCTGAATGCACTGTATCCTACTTTAAACCCAACACTGCAATCCTCCTTTGTGGTAATTCGAACATATCCAGTGCTTACCATGTTCTCCACAGCCCCAGGTATAGATGTCTCCCTTGTGAGTCAGCACTACCACATGGTTATCTCCACAGGACACCTGTCGCACTGGTCGCTCCTGAAAGAACTCTAGCAGAACTGGCTCAAGAACCTCCATACCCAGCTCATTCTCCACACCTATACAGCCATAATAGTCTGAGCCAAACATGTACATTTGGTCCTCATCTGGTAGGAAAGATCAAAGCAATACGTTCACAAACCAACATGCTTTATTTATACAGCAATAAAAGCTACTGAAGTAATCAAATACTGATCATTTTTCTTAAACCTCAAAGAGCTTCAGAACAGACTACTTTTAAATTTTACTTACCAGTTACACAGGCAGTAAAGTCTCCCCCACAAGACACCTGCCTGATGGCTTTTCCCTGCAGACGTTCCACCTTGTGAGGTTGTCGGTATGAGGCCTGATCCCCATGCCCAAGCTGGCCCACCATTTTAGCACCACCTTGCACACTCTATAGAGGAAATAAACATGCTTGCTTCAGTCATATTAACAAACAGCAGTGTAAATGTACAGCACAATACACTGTGACAATGGAATGCACATCAAATTATTTGTTTGGGGGAAAAAAAAAAAAGGTAAATTCCTGCCCAGCTAAAATTATTTTGTCTCAAAGCAAACCTCAACCTTTTTTAAAAGTACATTTACATGAAGGCATCAACAAGAAGAACACACAAAACAATCTTTGGAACAATGCTCAAATTCAGGACGTGCTCATCTTCCTACTGACTAAGAAAAAAATTAAGCAGCGTTCTATTTTAAGGTTAGGTTAAACAATTTTTGTTCAATGAAAGAAATCAGGCTCTTTGTTGATTTTAAAGTAAGTGCTTCTTAATGACTGGAAAAAATTATATAAAGCTTAAAAAAAGAAAGCAACTAAATTTCCAAATACTAGGAGATTAATTTATCTGAATTATTCTGCATGACTTTTTTTTTTTTTTACATGTACCTTCCAGGACAAGACAAGATTATTCCACTGACTGGCAGAATGTATAAAACAAGGTCCTTACAGCCCAAGTGTAAAGCTCTTTCTCCACAGTAACCACAGCGAAGTGGTTCTCTCCTGCACACACTTGCTGAGCACTAGTGCCACCCTTAAATACATCCAGTTTCTGAGGTGTGAACTTCCCTCCTCCCCAGAAATACACCTCTCTGGAACGGGTGGTTACTACAGCAACTGGGGTGTCTGATACGGTGCTCAACCTGAAAACACAGATATACAAGATATACAGTAAATCCTAAACTTAAAAGCAGACTATATTAGAAACAGTGTTGCTAAAGGCTGTTATGATCTGTTACACATACCTGGGCTTCTTTATGGCTGAATTCAGTACAGCTACACGCCCCTCAAATTTCCTGCAAGCATTGACAGTTTTTTTTTAAACAAGTGTTCTATGTTTGAGCTACTTACTTGTTTATACTCAGTTTCTTAGAGTTTTTTTTTTTAAAGTCCTGAAAGTAAAACTTTATGTTTTGTGCTTTGGTCCTGAAAGTAAAACCTTATGTTTTGCAAATGTAAACCGAAAGACTGAAACGCCAAAGTGAAACTCCCACCATTACAACTGTATTTAGTTAAACTGCTTCACTGATAGTGGATGACATACAATACTGTGCACACATCTGAGGCTCATGTGAAGAAAATTGGCTACAAAAAAAAAAAAAGTCTTCAAAAGTAATGTAATATAATTTTTTTTAACGTAAAGTAAGCAGCAGTAAATCAAACAACATGAATATTTAGCCATAAAAATGCATCAGTAGTCTCAGGTACAGTTAAAGTTCTATAAAAATCTTGGCTGGTAAGTTTTTCTAGGCATCTTGGGCAATCTGCCTCACATGTTCTGGAAACATTTAGAGCGTTTCTGCAGAAAAGTCTAATCTATAATCCGTTACTTTCTATACTGCCATACAACTTTTTTTTCTGTAAAATTTAATTTTGATTGGAAAAGCAATGTTTGGAAATGTAAATAATAATACTGACCTAATAATGCAGAAGTGATGAAATAAAGATCTCTAAAAAAAATGTAGCATTAAAAAAAAAAAAAAAAATTTGACTCTGCCTAAGATTTTTGCACAGTACTGTACAAGTTCAAAATAACTAAGAAACCCAGAATTAAAAACTAAAACATCCGCAACACAATGTATATATAAACGGCTTATTCAACAGCACCAAAAAGAAACTTTATTCTTTATATCATCATTCTTTATGAACCATATTTATGTTAATGACTGACATCTTAATACTCACTGTTTATCACAGGAGATGATAGGCCGGTCAAGAATCTCATCAGCAGTAGGTCTCTTCTCTGGATCCTAAAATACAAACACATGCACTTGCGATTGCTGATTGATCGTTTTTGCATGTCCGTTTGAACCATTTTGTCTTGCCCTTGTCCAAACTGCATTATTTGTACCTCTTACTACACAGACAAAATTCTCCACACAAAAACATTACATGAAGTGACTCCAGGTTTTCATATAAACAAACAAATGAATGAACCAAAAAAAACCCACCCCAAAACAAACACTTAAAACACTATAAGTTTATATTTGCTCACCTGATCTAAGCACGCGTAGCCTATATTTATGAGCTCTGATGAATAAACATCAGAGTTCATGTCCATAGTAAAATTGCCCTGCACGATCTTCACACACAGGTTCAGAGGATTCTGGAGATTGAAAATGGGCAATAAGCAATGCTCAGCATAACAGCCAGTGCTAGGGTTAACAACAAATTGTAAGCCAGCTTGAAAGAGACACAGATGTTTTAGATAAATACCGTTGCATCAAAGGTCCTGGTGAGAGTCATAAGTTCAAATAAAACACAGCCCATGGCCCAGATGTCTGATTTAAAGTTGTACTTGACTCCTTGACAAAGCTCTGGTGACATGTAGTATGGAGTGCCTACACACTGCAGAACAAATTACATATTGCAGCACGCACACATACATATATACATACACACACACATATACACACACACTTACATATGCATACACATACAAGTTTCTGGAGAGTGAGTGAGAGGCATATTAAGTGAATGAATGATGTGATGCCTGAAGCACACAGATGCATGCTGGCATTAGATTAGTGACATCTTATTTAAATCAGATTCAGAAAGGAAGAATCAATCAAATAGATTATTGTACTGTAGCTGAATTTACTCACTGTCTCTGCCATTGAATACTCTGAATCCAGCTTCTTGGCCAAACCATAGTCTCCTAGCTTTATTAAGTTTGTCTTGGTGAGGAAGATATTTAATGTTTTTATGTCCCTTTAAAAAGGCAAACAAGAAATGCAGATATTTTCTTAACGAAATATAATTTTCTTTAACCTGAAGTATAAAAATATGATTGATTGTTTTAAGGCAAGCAACATGTACCAGACACAGATACAAAGTTCATACCTATGCAGAACACCAGCTTTATGAATATGAGCCACAGCTGATGCAATTTGGAATAGATACCATATAACAACCTGAAAAAATAACCACAAAAATAAATAAATAAATAAAACCCAAAATGTCACAATAAGACAAAGTTAACTAAACACTTTCCCAATATGAACTGTTTTCAAATAGTACCTCCTGTGTAAAGAGTTCCCCTTTTTGTTGGATAATTTTGTCATACAGATTTCCACCTGGAAAACAAACAAACAAACAAATAAGTGATGTTTTTGGTTAACGTCTAGATTTTGTTTTATATGTTACATGATTATTTAACAAACAGCAGAGTGGACGGCAATATAAAACGCATTTTCTGACCATTGCAGTATTCCAGCTCGATCAGCAGGGAGTTCTTGTCTAGAAAGTGGTTGTAATATGCTATGATGTTGTTATGTTGGAGAATGGACAAGATGCTGATTTCATTCATGACATCTCTGCGCTTTTTATCTGAGAGACCCATCAGCTCAATCTCCTTCCATACCACCAAGGAGTTATCCTGTGAAAAGGAGAGACAGAGTGATGGCATGTTGAATTTGCACAACAGCCAAAAGATTCTTGCTCGACAGTGCCACACCCCTGCCAAATCTAAACAAACATGACAGCGGGTAAAAGAAATAGTAGATACAGAGAATAGCAGAGAGTTTAGCAAGAGCTTTTTTTTAACTGTGGAGGATTTCTCATCTCCATCTTCACAAACACCTATTGATATTAACATGGACAAAATCCTAGATTACAAGATGCCATGTGTTTTGAGTTATGATGTACAAGACTGAGTTGAGGCTGACTGTTAGCAGTACTAATGTTGATGAAGACATGCACCTGCCATAAACGAGGGACCTGACACCTCTGAATATTAGGATTATAATGAATTTTAAAATAATACACTACAATCCAAATTCCAGAAAAGTTGAATAAAATAAAAACTAAAAGACTTTCAAATTACATGAGCTAATATTTTATTTCACAACAGAACATAAATAAATTTTTACACTGGGAAATTGTACACCTTTATCCACTTAATGATCACATTTCAAATTTGATGCCTGCTACAGGTCCCAAAAAGTTTGCAAAGGGGCAAAAAATGGCTGAAGACGCAAGAAAGTAACTATAAAAGGGATGTCTTAGAGAGGCAAAGTCTCTCAGATGTAAAGATGGGCAGAGGCTCTCCAATCGGTGAAAGAGTGCATAAAAAGATTGTGGAATACTTCAAAAACAATGTTCCTCAATGTCAAATTGTAAAGGCTTTGCAAATCTCATCATCTACAGTGCAAATCATCAAAAGATTCAGAGAAACTGGAGATATCTCTGCGCTTAAGGGACAAGGACGAAGACCTTTATTGGATGCCCGTGGTCTTCGGCCCCTCAGACAAAACTGCATCACTCATCGGCATGATTGTGTCAATGACATTACTAAATGGGCCCAGGAATACTTCCAGAAACCACTGTCAGTAAACACAATCTGCTGAGGAGATGCTACATCATGGTAAACATGCCCCTGTCCCAACTATTTTGGGACCTGTAGCAAGCATCAAATTTGAAATGAGCCCATTTTGTGCATAAAATTGCAAAATTTCTCAGTTTAAACATTCATGTTATCCATGTTCTGGTGTGAATAAAATATTGGATCATGTGACTTGAAAGTCTTTAAGTTTTCATTTTATTGAAATTTAAAATGAAACATATTCCCAACTTTTCTGGGATTCAAGTTGTACTTCAGAAAATTATTTTACTTGCTTCTGAAGCTCTGATATTATATAAAAGACAGAGCTCCATGCTTAATGAGTTTGAAGTAGCAAGACAATTTGGGTTTGAGCAGTCCCAAGTGGGTAAAGCACTCTTCTGCTCCTGTCCCATTCCGGTCACACAATGGCAACCTCTTCCAGCCTCTTCCACCCTCTTCCAAACAATGCTAAGCATTTTGTCCTTAATCGAGTGATGGTTGAAAAAGAGAACTGTGTGTGGGAAGGCATGCTACCAAAAATGCACTGGCAAACCACATTTGCTGTTAACAAGCTGCTACTGTATAGAAAGTCTTATCCCTGGGGCAGGAAATATATGTTCTAGACAGCATTTAATTGGATGGAGGAACACAAAACTAGTACTCAAAAAGGTTCAGTGTTTTTCCAGAAGTGATGAAGTATAAAATGAAAACGAGAATATCTAAAAAAACAAAAACAAAAACAAAAAAACTAAGGATGTACTCACACTAGGAGCAATTGCCTTGTACCACTCTAAAGAGCGACTGCCCCCTCCCCTGCTGGTCGGTTAGGATAGGGGTCCCCAACCTTTTTTGCGCCACGGACCGGTTTTATGTCAGAATATTTTGCATGGACTGGGGGGGGTTTGCTTTGCGATGTAAACGGACGGACCAAGGGGGCGGCAAAGTGTTGCGATGGAACCGCTACATTCTCTGAGTCACGTGCAGTAATGCGACCAGAGTGGAATTTTTCAAAAGAAGAGACCCAGGAAACTAATGAAAATAAAATAACTAAAAATTTCAGAAAGATTATTATTGTTTCGCGGCCCGGTACCAAACGACACACGGACCGGTACCAGTCCGCGGCCCGGTGGTTGGGGACCCCTGGGTTAGAACACCGCGGTTTCTTTCTGCTCCTGGAGACGCTTACATTATCACTATGCAGCTTTTTGTGTTGAAGAAAAGCGCTTGTGCTTAGAATGCTAGACACTGGTTTTACATTGTGGATGCCATACAGATTTAATCATGCTGCACACATTGCAGGAGGAATTTGCAGCGGACTACAATCTGCGTTTATCAATACGTTCAGAAGACCCGTTATGAACCTTGAAATTCTCAAACAAATTGAAAAAATACACACGAGAGCATTTGAATTACAAGCCTGGGTGCAGTTAGTGATCACACTGTGCTCAAGCACAACTGATCCTAGCACCTCTTCCAAGCAGCCCAAGTGAACCACCCTCAGCAGAGATCACACTGGTCAATCAGGCCAGTCTTTGTGGGTCAAAAGCTCATAGGAGCAGTTCGGATCACCTACTGTGAGTACACCTGAATTCTTTTTTGCCCCCCTGTAGATAAACCATCATAGGTGGCATGGCGATGCAGTGGTTAACACTGTCACCTCACTACAAGAAGGTTCTGAGTTCAAAACTGGGGCCCTTCTGTTTGGAGCTTGCATGTCGTCCATGTGCCTACGTTCTCTCCAGGTGCTACGGGTTTCCTTCCACTGCTCAAAGACATGCAAATTTGGTCAAATGGGTATTTTAAACTGCCTATAGGTGTGAAACATGTAAGGCAGGGCTATTCAAATGGCGGCTCGCGGGCCGAATCCAGCCCTTTAACGACTTGAACAAAGCCCTTTCGTCATTTGTAAATCTGAAAAAGTATAAATAAATATTTTTCCAATAATATTAATAATAATAATAATAATAATAATAACGATATTAGTAACAGTGTTTTAGCCATTCCCCACATCACTGTCACTCCCGCTCTTGATGAAGCTGTACAAGGGTCAGGTTAGACTACTTCTTACTGGCGGCTAACTGCAGCTTCATCCGAGACAGCAGGCTATGCGAATACTAGCTATGCATTTCATGCTGTTAATAGTAGCCTAAATGCCATCGCAAAATGTCCCTCAACTCTTAAAAATAAAAAATAAAAAATGGAAAGTGGATCCTGAAAATCGACAGGTCAACAGTGAGTGGACAGAAACGTTCCTGTTCATCTTCCCACCAAATGCAGGAGGAAAGCCCATGTGTTTGATTTGCACTGAAAACATTTCGTGGGTAAAAGAATTGAACGTGAACAGGCATTTTCAAACTAAGAACCAAAACTCTGCTTTGGCTTTCCAGCAGGTTCAGATGTTCGACACAAAATTAGGAGTCTGACAGCCTCCTACTAGCAAATGCAGATCAACAAAATCACATCTTGCTCAGATCAAGAGAAAGCTACTGCTGCATCCCTCCATGTGAGAGAAGAAGCCCTTCACGGACTCGGAGTCTGCACGTTAACTGCTCTGGAGGAGATGGCTAACTTTGATGTGACGTCAACCATTAAGAAACTCCCCATATCTGACATCAACCATCCGGAGAGTGGAAGTTTTGGTTCTGTATGTATTTGAAAAGCTCGTGGATAAACTGAGACACAGCCTCAATGTCTCTGTGTGTCTCAGTTTATCCATGAGTGTTTCAAATACATCCAGAACCAAAACTTCCACTCTCCAGATGGTTGATGTCAGACATGGGGAGTCATGTCACTGGCTGCGAACGTGTCTCCTGAGAGAAGCAATGGAGCACAGATATGTCCATACGGGAGAGTTTTTCACAGCCAAGCCTTTCATGGGAGCATACTGGGATTAATTCCTTTGGAGGGACAAACACCCGGCATGGTACTTTTTGAGAACAAATTAGTCGTGACTTAACTCCACAGATGGCACTGCCTTCTGCACCAGGCTGTGCTGTGCACCAAACTCAGCGGTGAGTTAAACAACACAATGGACTGTGTTATGGCTGTCATTAATTTCATTAGATCAACATCCACCTTCAAACACCGGTTTTACAGGTAAGACATAGGAAACGAGAACGTCCACCCCCTTGGCACTTCACCCTTTTCAGATCTAGCCTTTCTTAAATAAAACGTAAGTGAATAGGCCTGGTGTAAGGAGTGTAAACGGCTGTTCATCCAACAGATTGCAGACCTGTCCAGGGTGCACCTCGCCTCTCACCTGAAGTCACCTGGGATTGGCTCCAGCTTTGCCACCACCCTTAACTGACCAGCTGTATAAATGACAGATGGGTGGACACATGGCTACTGTACTATCATAATGGTGCCCAGAACAGTAAGAGACGGTTTTCTCCAGAAGTCTGCACACACCAGTGCTTCTTGTTCTTTGAACCTTGGCATTTATAACTTGCGTGAGGAAAGTGAAGATGGTGTGTGTGTGGTGGGGGGTGTCAAATAAAGCATTCAGTCATAGCAGTCTGTGGAAAGATCTGGAGAATGTCTCAGAACAAATCCAGTGGGCAAGAAAACAGTGTTGAGGTGTGGTGAAGAGCAAGTGCTGTCGCCTACCTCTGTGCGCCTGTATAAGATGGCTTCCCCGAAAGCCCCTTTGCCCAGCACCCTGATGGGAATGTAGTGCAACTTCTCCTCCTCGCCGCCGAACAGGCCTGGTGCCGGGGCGCCGCTCACCGACTCACAGCCCGAGTCCGAAAGAGACGCGTAATGCCGCTCATAATCTTCCAGGGACATTTTGTTTACAGCCGTTTTGTTGATAAACACGAAGACAGCACGGAGACAATACTACATGATCAGCGCCGCGCAACCTGATAACTAATATGCATGATATAGCTAATGTATCTGAATGTTAACACTCCTGAACAAGTACAGCCTCGAGCCTGCGAATGATTTGTTGTTTTGGTCAATTTTGCTAGCTAACAATAATAAAATTCTGCTGGTTGCCTAGTTAGCGTTAGCGTACCTAGCCAAAACTAAATTTGTATGTTTGTTAAATGAAAAAACCCAAAAAGGTTTCCTCGGTTGCCGTCTCTGTGTAAAAACCACACGCATTTGACATTTAAGAAGTTCGACTAGCTACAAAACACACTTCCTTGTTTGTTTTTCATAACAGCACGCAGACAAACAGCTTGACGCGGCAAAAAAAGACAAAAATAAAAGTTTGACCTTAGCTGAGCTAGCTAGTGAACAGGTAGGTACGACGCGGATTTGACAAACTTCGGTAACTAGGCAACTAACACAGATGTGGCTGAAACTCTTGGAGAGCTTTACAACTGTGTTACAACGCCAAGATTACTGTCGAAAATCACAATTACATCCAAGGCTCCAGCTGTGCTCATCACTTTTAGTTAGTCGGGTCCCATTTCTCCGACTCCACTCTGAGGCAGATAAGAGGCGTGGCAAGCGCTGAGAGTCGGCTCCCGAAATGATTCTTCAATCCAGTACTTGTACGTTTGGTTTCATAATGAATCAATACCTAAAGCGACTCCTTGCTGCACCATCCGGTGTGGGTTTCGAGTCCACGCCGACTTTGTTTTTTGCAAGCAATATGTAGTTTACATAGGTCACTTTTATTTCAAACTGGACTTAATGTCATCTGTGGCACCTATAGCAGAGTTGCAGTTTATATTATACGAGTTAAATTTGCTTTCAAATTTCAGCAACGCACACCCAGAAAAGAATCGACTCAATGAACAGGCTGCAGAATTACGATTCATACATTTCGAATCAACGTGCAATCTAAAATAAAAGTCCCAAACGTGTTTTCACGTGTATTGTTACAGATTTGTAGACTAATTAAATCTCTTGCCCATCTCGGCTCAGGGAGGTGCGATTAAATGTCAGTACATTTGTACAATGACAGTAAAGATATTTTATTCTTTAGATATGTTTCACAAACACTATTTACTTGTTAACTAATTTGTTATAAACACCTCTTTAATAAAAGTGCAGAGCAGATTGCAGGAATCAGCTGCAAACATCAGGTAAAACATTATATTTTCCCCACACATATGCATTAAATTCCCATCTTGGGTATTTGTTCAAACACTTTTGAATCAAACTGTGTGGAAGGGTTGCAGAAGACTGACTGACTTATTTATTTATAGCTAGATATTTTATTTATTTATTTATTTTTAAGCTTACTCAGATATTTCTCTACTAGGCAAATATTTGCATGTTAAGCCAGTATAAATGGCAAATAAATTTATTCATGTGGCTATTTTGGGAGGCACAGTGGATAGTGTTGCCACCTCATAGCTTGACCAATCTTGGGTTACTGTCCATGTAGGTTTCCTCTAGGTTCTTAAGTTTCCTCTCCCCTCCCAAAAGCAAGTCAGTGTATTGACTATGATAAGGTGCCTGTAGGCATGAATGAGTGTATAAATGTGTGCATGGTGGCCTACGATGGACTGGCATCATTACTGCATCACACCCAGAGTACCTGGGACAGGCTCTGGCTCCACTGAAACCCTGACCCAAAAAAAAACAAAACCTCATACTGAAGATGAATGAATGAATGAAGATATTTTGAACATCCAGGTATGCATGCAGAATAAGATTATGTAATTGACAATTTATTCAAATTAAACCCTGAAATAATGTTTCTATTTACAACAGGAATAGTATAGGTCAGTTTGTAATGTTACTACTGTACCTTAGCATAAATAAAAATGATAAAGCATAAAGAACATTTATGGTATAACTTGTGATTTGCTGTAATCATTCAGCCCTGAGGGGGAAGTAATGCTAAATAAAAATTTTATGAACACAATTATATGCATAGAGACTGCCTAAAATGCATGATGATATGTGGTCACAATTGATCACTATGGGTTTAGTTTACAGACTGCAATCTCGGAGTTGTATGAAATGTATGGTGTTAATGTTCAATCCATAATGAAGAATAACTATGGTATTTCTCTGGTTTTCATACTTTCTCATTCAGCCATCTAGAAAAAGAATCGTCAATTAGCATTAAGATTATAATATTTAGATAAGGAACATGTTTATTTTTTTTTTTTAAACAGAAGACATAATATTAAAAGAAAATAGTAAGTACACTGTATGTTTTCCAAGGCCAACATACTAAACTTTCCTTTAACAGAAACACAAAAACTATTAGTACAAAAACTATTTACAGTATGGTGTCCCATTCAGTAATTAAAATCTGTTTGCTCTAGCAACAAAGTTTTCAACCATTTCCTTCAGCTGCTGCACATCTGCTTGGTCTTCACGGATAATTTCATTCATCTTGTCCATCTTTTTAACTTGGTCATTACAATGTTTCTGAAAATGTAACACACAATACATGGAAAAGCATGTAGTTATATACAGTGGAACCATGGATTGCAAGTATCTTGGTCTGCAAGTGTTTTGCAAGACAAGCAAACACGGAACCTGGAGTATAAACAAGAGTCGAAACATGAGCAAGGTAAACACTACAACATGGCTTGGCAAAAACATGGGGAAATACAAACTAATGCTTCGCAAACTTAGCGTTCATGTGTCAGTCTATTTATAGTCTATATAATTCATCCTAACACCTGTAGTAACCCACATGACGCGCAAGCATGGCTTGAGTCCTCTGGCATGCACCGCTATTGGGAGTGCCCAAAATGGCGCTCTGCACTGGCAGATCCATGACAGAGCAGGAGAGAGGAGAGAAGAGGAGGATTATCGTGGGTTACTCTCACTACATCTTACGGAATCACTGCGGTCTGTCAGCTCACTGGGATCTTTTTCTTTTTGTGCAACTTTAACAAGGAAACTATCCAATGATTTCTGCCTTTGCTTCCTTTTGAGGATTTCGTGGAAATGCGACATTGAATTGTCAATAAAACAGATGAGTATGCACACACACTAACAGTATATACTAGCGTGGAAGCCAAAATCCTGCAGTGAGTGAGAGAGAGAAGTTGTGATCATGTGAGACTTAACAGATGAATACTACTCGTACTGTAAAACCTCGCTCGTTAACCAAGTCAAAATTTATTAAAAAACAATAATATTAATATTAAAAATAAAAATAATATTCTTTCTTACCTCAACTATATTCAAGTGGCTGATTGCAGCACTAAAGACATATGTCAGATTGTTTGCCACCATCCTGCTTTCTTCTTTGGTTTCCTGAAGAACAAGATGGTACCTAATAGAAGAAAGCATGCAACACAGATCATGGTTTATCCCTGTTAGTCAGAAAAATAAATAAATAAATAAATAAATAAACAGATAATGGATCATGGTTATGCATGTTTTCTCACTGTTGCTGAGCTGCTTTCAGTTGCTCTTCAGCCTCCTCATGTCCATCCATGACTTTCTTTTCTAGAAGCTTCTTGTGACTTTCAGCAGAATCCACGTCAGCTGCCCACTTTTCCTCCTCAAGGGCCATTTCCTACACAAACAAGGGTTTAATTAGCTGAATTATATAGCAAATTACTATGTAAATAATAAATATGACAGAAATTTGTTGTGGTGAACAAACTTTAGTGCTAGAGCCTTATGTCTTGCCTTTTCCCCACAAACACTTAATTTTGGACTCGAGCATTACTTGAACAAAACATCACTGCTCCACTTATTTCTAAGCCAAAGCTTTTTATTATGTAGCATGCAATATGATCTGCAGATAATAAAGTTTGATTATTCGACTACATTGATAACAGTGTAGTCTGGAATACTTGATTTACTTTCTTTGAGTGTCTTAGACCATGAAACAGTACTAAAACTTTTCAGGCTTAAATGAAATGTACCTGCACATCTCGCTCCAGCTGCTCATCCAATCTCCGAATCTGCTCCTTTAGCTGCTTCATGTCATTTAAGTTCTCAGAAATGTTGGACTTTATCTAGCAATCAGTAAGAAGACAAGCATATTACTCAGCTAGCATGTTCATGTTTCTTGTTGTTAACACCATCCCCCAGGTCAGTTGAAGGGGATCTAAACAAATTAAATTCTGTTAGTCATAACAAAAAACAAACAAACAAACAAACAAACAAACAAATAAAAAAAAAACGCCGCCACCAAGATGATTAAATATATGAGCGCAGGCAGCTCGCTCTCCCTTCATACCTGTTCCACTGTCTCCTCCAGCCTCAGCTTCACATTGGTCACATTGCTGAACTCCTCCTCTACATCCACCAGCATGCTTTTAAGAGGATTCTATAAAGCAGTTATAAGGATATTCATAAGACAGTCATATGTGAACTTTTGCATGTGGATTAGCTGTAATGGGGAGTTTACCTGTATTTGAGTCCTGATCTGGGTGGCAGTGGTTGGGCCATACTCACTGACCGTTTTGATCTCAAAGTCATGGCCACAGGCATTCTCAGCAGACTGGGGGATGAGCTTTAGCATACGTGCCAGTTTGTGATATTCCGCCAACTTTACCTCAACCTACAGGAATAAATGTATCCATATTAATAAGAATAGGACTCGCGGCTTCCTTGTCTCTGAAGAAATTAAAAATGAAATGTAGTAGTCTTGTTGACAAAGACAAAATAAAACTCTCACATTCGGCAGTAACACATACTTGAAACACCTCACAGAAGGCCATTAAGCAAATTCTGCATTCTGTACATTTAACTTCTGGATTTCGTTCAGTACTGGGCCCTATTAATACACTCCTTTGAAACTATATGGCCAAATGTTTACTGACACCTGAGCATCACACCCACATTTGGTTATTCCCCAAACTGTTGCCACAAAGATGAAAGCACCCAATTGTCTGGAATTGCTTTGTACTTAGAAGCATTACAATTTTCCTTTCACTGGAAACAAGGAGACCAAAACTTGTTCCAGCATGAGAATGTCCCTGCACATAAAATGAGATACATGAAGACATGGGTTTCCAAGGTTTGTGTGAAAGAACTTGAGTGTCCTGTACAAAGCCCAGACTTCAACCGCACTTAACACCTTTGAGGTGAACTGGAATACCAACTGCTCCCCAGGCATCCTTGTCCAACATCAGCACGCACTAATGCTCTTGTGGCTAAGTGAGAAGAAATTCCCACAGCCATGCTCCAAAATAGAATGGAAATGGAAAACCTTCCCAGCAGATTGGAAATTGTTTCAGCAGCAAAGGGGAGCTAAATTGGAAATGGGATATTTAACAAGCACACATACAGGCATGATGGACAGTTGTCCACATACTTTTGGACATATAGTGTAGACTACAAAACGTTTGACAAAGTGAGAAAACGATATTAAGGTTATTTTGGCATAAAGCTAGTAGCTCTTATTATTCAGGTTAGGTCTGTGTGTATCTATAGGTTACTACCCACCCTCTCCTTGGTTTTCGTCAGGGTGAGCTCCTCATTCCAGACCAACTGCTGGGCCTCCTCTAGACTGCGGCTCAGTGTGTTCACGTTCTGCTGAAGCTCGTTCCTCTCTCTGTTGATGCGTTCGATGTCAGCTGGAGTGAACTTCTGATTCTCCAGAATGTGCTGCAGCCTAGCCTGCTCCCTCTTCAGACTCTCTAGTTGAAGGTCTACATAAACAGGCATTTATATCCTTTTAGTGGTAAACAAAAAAAAAGCTTCTACAGGATTTCAATAACTACGTTTTTTGGAACTGGGTAGATTACTGGGGTTTTTTTTTTGGTTTGTTTGTTTTTTGTTTTTTACAAATAACAGGCACATATAACATGTGGTAGTGCTCATCATTAACTGGCTAAACAAATGGGACTGGCCAATAAAAAAATTAACAATGGGACTGGACATTAAAACTATTACTGAAGCAGTCAGAAGGTGTGGATTAATTTGGTCGAACAGCAGCTCTGACAGTAATGCCAGCAGTAATTCAAATCAGATTTAGATTTCAAATCTGCTTCTAACACATGTCCCTCGATTTTCGTGATTATGCCTCTGTATACCACCGCAATGGATTTGAACAAAAGCCATCAAGATATGATTGAAGTGTTGATTTTCAGCATTAATTCAAGGGTTTTTAACAAAAATACTGCATTAACCATTTGTGGAATTATAGCTAGTCAATACACTTTCACAGGTTCAAAAGTAATGGGACAGTTGACTGATAAGCTGTTTCGTTGCCAGTTAAGGAGTTTGTTTCTCATTATTTCTTGACAAATTAAGCATATAAAACATCTGGAACTGATTCCAAGTGTTTAATTTGCATTTGGCAGCTGTTCACGGGAACTCTTAATATGTGGCCCAAAGAGCTGTCGTTGCAAATGAATTCAAACCTATTGCAGGGGTGTACAAAACTAGGCAAAACTACGAAAACTGGTATGGCCCCACTACTTTTGGAGGTGATTGTGGATTATAGTTTCTATAATAAGTTTATAAAACCCATACGGAATCTTAATGCAAACACTTCATATAATCTAATCCTTGGAAAAACGGTCTCCAACGTTCTTGGCATTTAAGAAAGAAAAATGTATAATCTTTGACATGAGCAAGTTTTCCTTGAGGACATATTTATTTAGCATTTATGGAAGGAGTCTCCATTGTCAATGCTTTGTACCAGTTAGAGCAACACTAATCCTTTATGTTTTCCACCAAAGGAAACTCTTCTTAACCTTAAGAGAACCACTGTTTATAGCTCCTGCAACGCAAGTGATAATGGGAATGAGAATGATTACTACTCTTCCATACACATCATCCGCCCTTACTGGTAAAGGTTCCTTACAAAGAAAACAGAACAAGACTTGCAGTCTTTCTGGTACAGTGGTTCAGATCCTACATAATGCGACATACTTGCTGCCTCCAGCTCCTCAGCCAGCGCTGCAGCCTTATTCTCCTGGTGGGATTTGAACGACTCCATGTGAGTACGGTAGCTCTGCAGCTTCTGGAGGTCAGTCTGTAACTTCAGTTTCTCAGTCCTCTGTCCCATCAGCCGATCCTACACCAAAAAAAACACACCAGGTATGTGAGAAAATACACAGCATGGTTCAGGATTCATGAATAAATGCAAATAAATCTGCAGACTTACAGTATGACTTTCTTTCTCCAGTCTTTCCACTTCAGACATCAACACTCTGTATTTCTCTTGTTGTGACTCCAGTAGAGCCTCATCAACATTATAGAGCTTCTCTGTGGGAAGACATTTGACAGTTTATATTTTCTCATCTACTGTTCCTGTTTTGGTAATGTGAAGATGTTAATGCTTATATTCTTCATGATCTCATCCCACATGTCTTACTTAAACACTCTGTCCAACCTATATTATACTGTTAAGCTGGTATGTAGGTTTGACTTACTCAAATGACCGAGATAGTCTACATCCTCATCCTCAAAGGTATCCGCTCCTTGCATGAACTTATTGTAGGTCTTAGAACAGTATTCTAGAAAGAGCTGGAGACACAGGCCAGGGACGCATGATGAACAACTCAAAAGCCAGTGTTTTAATTAGATAAACTCAAATTTATTCCACAATGTTTGATTTAAGTTCACATCTACTTTAATACCTCAATATTGAATCATTTTGCTGCTCAGAATTACTAGTGGTTAAGAATTTTGCATGAGGTGGTGCTTTAAGAGTATTTATTAGAGGAGAGTGTATGGTACCTTATTGTACTCCATTCCATCTTCCAGCTCAGTGAAACCTTCTGAAAAGTCCCCATACAGCACGTCCTGACCTTTCATACTGTTAAAGCTCTGCAATGACAGTTACTATAGTTTGTATTCTGTGGCACTGAACACACTCATTCTCAAAACTAACACCATTATTTTATCATTATGTCTGTTAACAAATCACTGGTGACCATGATTGAAAATGACATATCAGAATCATCCCTTCTGCACAAAGTCACTGTTCTTTAAAGTGATGCTGTCACTGGGTTTAATATAAGCAACTGTTAAACTGCCTTCTGAATTTCAGTTTATTTAGCTGGAAAAAAGAAATCCGGAGATTAAACTTACCCTAACTGTGTCAATGAGCCACATGAGTGCTCCCAGAGCCTGAGGCCATGTATGTGGAGCCCCAATGGAGTACATGGAGCTTTTTGATAGTGGAAATGGGTACCTGATTTTAAGAAAGAAAGAAAGAGTATAAATCCTTTTATTTTAATACATAGGCCAACAAAGAGAGTCACTGCTAAGAGCAATGTTCTGGGAACGTTATATTGGCCAGCATTTTAAAACCACAAATTTTCACTTTACCCCAAATCTCTCAACATCCTAGGGATTTCCTCTTCAACCTTGGCTGTGGGCATCTGAAAAGTGGGATCCAACAAACTGTAAATAAACTCAAAGATCTTCAGGAACTCTTTAGTGGAGGGTGACTGGAGAGACTTGACTGTGATTGTAGCTGGGAATCCATTATCTCCTAGGAACTGAAAGAACCAGAGAATGCTCCAGTGAGTCTACTGAATAAAGCAAGATTCAGGCTTCTGGGGAACACTGTTTAAACACTGCTGAATTAATAAAAATAATGAGAAGCCATGAATATTTAGAGACAATGGCCCAATAATGGCCACTTTTTTAGAATGAAGAAGGTGTTGTATTAAAAATGGCACAAACCTCACAAAGCTGCTTGATACACTGCTGAACAAAGGTTTTGTCATGAAGGGGTCGGGGGTCCTTCATCTTCTCCGTACCTCCGTAAGTCCCAAACATGCTGTTTCTCTGCCCACCCACACCAACACCAGCTCCTCTGTGGACAAATAAAATTGAGACATTGTCACTGTGACTGCAAATGTGAGGGAAATTGAATGAAATGACTACTATGGGATACTTACCATGCATTTATAGAGGATTAAAACAATGTGGTTTTGGAATTATTAGGCATTTGCTAGGTACAGAATTTAAAATAAAAAAAATAAATAAAAAAACACATCATGGTGATGTGAAGTAGCCTGACTCAAAGTGTATACTGTGTATCTTGGAGTTGATTATTTTCCTGTAAAGTGTTTTATTCCTCTTATGCCACAACAAAGCGCCAAAAAGTACAATTATTAATTTATTAGCAAGTTTTCCAGGAAAGCATCCATATTATAGTTACGTGTTAAGCTTATGAAATGTCCCAAAGTCAAGTTGCACAATACAGCACCATACTCACTTTCCAAAAAAGCTGGTCCTCCTCTCTGATGTACTAGACTGAGGCTTTGGGATGTTCAGCTTGCCAAATACATTGTTGCTGTCAAAACAGTATAAAAGTGTCACAACACAAGCATACATACATATATCATTTATAGTCTTTTCAGCTGTTACCCACTACTGTTGCGACTCACTGCAAGTACGTGAAAAGCAAGATGTTGTAAATACAGCTCAATGTAGGAAAAACCCTGACTTATGAGCATAAATACCTCTGCGGTGTGGCTTTCCCCATACTCATCCTGCTGTCAGTCACACGCATCGGCATCTCGGAATATCGGCTGCTTGGTCTTCGACTCATTTTGGCTTTACGGCAAAAGCAAGAAATCATTTGAGTTTGAGTATGTATTCAGTAAACCAGAACATGGAAAGGTAAAAACATTACATTAATGCAACACTATCTTAGGATGCCCATCATTAAAGATCAATATTATTATTATTATTATTATTATTATTATTATTATTATTATTATATTTTATTAGAACAGGATCACTGTGCATTTTACTTATTTAGAAGTTATTATGCCTTTAATGTAAAGCTTAAGGGCTACAATTGCAATCCCAGAGAGTTATAATCCAACCATACGTCACATTTATCATCCCAGCTTAAACATTTCCGAATCACACAATCTGAATTCAGTACCACAACTTCAAAATGGACCACAGTTAAAGAGCAAACTTTTCTGTGGGATTCAATGAATCATATACAAAAAGAGATCTTAAATAAATATGTGCAAACATGACAGATTAGAATTACACGGATGTTTTAGATTTGCATGTCTACCAAACACTGTGCCATTTCCTTCAACATAAAAAAAAACCTTCCTGGAAAAGTAAATTCTACAAACAGACACACCACTAGACTTCTGAAGAGTTTTTACACAAAGGCCATCTCTGCACTGAATGCTGCCATGAAATCACTCGAATAATAATGCGGGAAAGGCATGCATTTATTTCATGTTTACATTTGCTGACTGCGTGTGAGAGAGATTTTCCTTTCGTGCAATTTGTTATCGTTCATTTTACTTTGTTATTTATAACGTTAGCCTTTATTTACTCATTATTATTTCACTTAATTGTCACTTAAAAATAAGAGCCATTTTTAACACTGGTGCAGAAATTTCATCACATTCTTGTACAATGACAAGTAAAGGAACCTTGAATTTTCTTTTGTTGTTGCTGCTTTCTTTTGGGAAAACACTGACCCGTCATGTTTCTGAATATTTATTTTGAACCGGCCCTGAACATTTAAGTGATTCCCTAGCATCAACTCAGCAAAACATCTGTTTATCATGATTATTACCTTCTGAATATGTGATTATTCAGATGATGTGTCAGAGCAGGAGAAACATCTTCATGTGTTGGAAGGCTAGAAACCTCTAATCTCCATTTTCTCAAAAAGCAACAAATACCAAACCAACCAAATTCATTTAGGAAATTCAGACTCAGACTAGAACATTATTATTATTATTATTATTACTACGACACTGTGTTTATTTATTCATTTAGTAAATGGGTTCACATACATTCCGAAACAACGTGTTTGTGGAGGAAAGGGATCTAGAATATCTTGATCTTTATTTAGGATGATCACACCTGACCTGCTGTTATTGCCACAATAGCTAAGACAAATGATCGTGTTTTCAAATGGATTTTCTTTAATGCACGTAAAGAAGACATCCTGTCACCCAGCAGACTGACACTGTTATGATAAAATATGAGCCTTCAGAGTCAGTACTTTACCAGTACACTACCATCGGCTTTGTCCCATTTCACGCCCATCTACGGGGTTAACCAAGTCCCCCAGCTAGCAATTGAGGACACTCCGAGCTAAATTAAATGTTCACACTGCTAAAAACCAAAGAGAAGCGTTCAACACCTGCTCCAAACGTACACTTCGTAGAAATAAAGGTTTTAAAAGTAGCTAACCGAGCTAGCGCCTGGACTAGCACTCTGAGCCAGACTAACGTTAACTGGCTGCATAGGGGGATAAACTCACGCTAACTAGCTGCATAGAAGATTTAATTGTCCATTTTATTATGTATAAACTGGTTAAGTATGCTTATCGCGCTTTATTTGTACGTTTAAAAACCAAACAAAAATACCTGAAATATGTCTCCAGTTTCGTCTTCGCTGTTTTCAAAAATTTCCGCCAACACGTTTCAACGGACCACACGGTGACGTCAGACGCGGGCTGCCTTCAATTGCTCATCGTGTTTCCTCTGTTTCCGAGTGGAACACAGTTCGCATGCAGATACACTTTAATATTATGTGTTGTCTGTTTTCTTCGTGCAATACCAAGCTCAGTTGGGATTTTTTTTATATTTTGACAATAATTAAGATATAAACATTTATTCAGTGTGATGCTGCATAAGTGCCATAAAAACGTCTTTACACATGGAGTAATGATACAACTATTTATTTGTGTATCCTGATTTATTTTCCAGCTGTACCAAGTAATCGTGATCTTCCCCCGTTATTGACATATTAAAATTAAGAATACCATCATGTTTACACATTGTGAGGGGGGACACTCGTGGATTAGCGATATACCGAGCGCTAAAGAGTCGGCTCTTTGAATCGGTTCTTTTAGACTTGCGTGTATGAGCCTTTTGCCCTTTGTTACTTTTCCCCTTTTTGAGGATTTTGGGAATGCTGTGGCTGTTGCATCGAAAAATTCGTCCAAGCAAACGTTCCAACACCCGAGTTCCTTGTCCAGGGTAAATACAGTGCTGCTTGCTATTAATGTTATTTTGTTAATAGGAAGGTATGTAAAATTTCATGCAATAATTTTCATGAATTATATAGTAAGGCAAAGGAGAACAAGCATTGTTCAAAATATGGATAACCTTGTCCGGTTTAGATGAACAAAAAAAAATAAAAAATCAAAGCAGCCTATGAGCCAAAAGATTCGACTCTTACTGAGCTGAGCCGAATGACCTGACTCACTGAAAAAAAGCCGGAGCATCATCAGTAGTGAATATTGCCCACATAACTGAGACATACCTACGGAGGCCCTAAAGGGACATACCGAAACGAAAACGTTACAATGTACAGCTTCTCGTGCGTACGTCAAAACACAGAATTTCTTTTGGTTGCTTATGTCGCTTTCGGGCCTCCGTAGGTACGTACTTTTAAAAAATGATTCTATAATAATAATAATAATATATTAATTAATGTGTGTGTGCGTGTGTGTAATCGGCACTGTTTGCACAATGGGCGGGGTCAGTGGAATAAAAACCAAAGATTTAAATTGAATATTAAACTAGAGCATTGCAGAATATAATGTTTCCTTATTGTATTTTATTCCCATTTCGCGTTTCTTTCATGTTAATATGATTGCATAAGCCTTTACTGTTGGAGCACTCCGTTGGAGTAATCAGTAACAACAGCAAGTTGTGTCATTTTTATATGTGTTTTTTGGAGATGTGCATGGCTTGATCCAAACCAAGATGAGTCAGAAATGGGTATCAGATGTCATTAAATAAAGGTACATTATTATTATTATTATGTATATTAGTTTTGTGGTAATATGTTATTCTCTCTAAAGTGATGTATTCTGAAAGAAGATTGATCCAGTGGTTCAGGTGAACTTTTTGATTTCCAATTTAAAAGTATAGTTTTCTTGGTGATAGAGCGATAAGGAGCGGTTTCCTGTATTTCCCAGGGATTTTGTCAAATTCTGTTATATTACTGAGCAAAGTTTTCACTCTTTTCAGCTGCTCTGGTCCATGACTGGTTCATCAAACACCCACAATTTATTGTTCTATACCTCCCACCATATTCCCCATTCCTAAACAGTGGATGACCACCATTCTCTTGAACCAATACTGCTTCTCCAGGTGATGAAGAATGCATGTGGTGAAGCTGATATGGGGCTTTCGGTGGCTGGATACATCACTTCAGAAGATGTCTGCCCCACTGTTTAGCCAGGGAGAACATCATTTGTGGTGCAGATGAGATGCTGTGGTCAGACAAAAAAAGGAGGCAGAATACAGAATAATGTCCTAAACACTAATTATCCATTCTTTTGCGACCGGCTATAGGGTAACATTTCAAATGCACAAAGCATAAACCTACTGATAAAATTCACAGTAGTGATTTGTGTTAATCGGTGTGTGGGCAGTTTGTAGAAAGATCTTTTCATATGATGGTGTGTGCATCAATTTGATATATTAAAAAATTTGGATAGAAGTTTTTAATGCAGGGTTTATTTGAATACAAATAAATAAAGTTTGGCAATTTGTGTTTGTGTTGTATTTAGATATTTGTGGTGGTGTTCTGTGTTAAGTTACTGATGGTCCAGCGGTCTGGCAAATGGGCGGATGTCAGCTCACCAGGAATAAACATGGTGATGCTAGAGGGGAAGAGAAAAAAAGTGCTGTCACTTTTCAAGATCTGTGCACCATATAGAGGGTCAGTGGTTCACACAAAAAGTTAGATTAGTGAAGTTTAACAAGGATTCAGATTTCTTAAACATGACACCTGACCTCTCATTATGAAGGAGCAGATGGAAAATATTAAACTGAATTATTAGCAGAGAATTAATTACTGAATATGAATGCACGTCTTCTGTAGTAGAGTCTAACACCTCACCTTAGCACGCTTGCAGGATGGTACCCCATTTGAGCAGGCACTCCACACAACTTTCCTTTTCTTACCAGGTTTTGCTTCAGGAGGTGTCTGTTGCTGATGAACTTTGAGTCAAGTCTTCAGAAGTAGGACAGGTCTTCTGAGGCCAAAGCATCATCTTCACAAGTTAACACGATGGTTCATCATTTGTGCAGTCACTCTGTGTAACTTTTCTTTTCCTGGCAAGTCGTGCTTCAGTAGGTGTTTTCACTGCTTGTGGAAGTTGCCGCAAGTCTTCAGAAACAGGAGACCCTGTAAAGGAGAACATGAATGCAATACAAAATAGATCAAATATGGACAATGAATTGTAGATTACTAAGGGCATCTTCACACTCGGGCCCCTAAATGCTTGAGTCAGTCCTCGGGACGGATTCTCGACTCGTCTGGGTGAAAGACTGCATGTTTGATTTGAAATTGATGAATTCCTTTTTCAGTGTGCATCAGCTTTGTGAAAGGTGAAACAACGACGAGCATGTCAGGGTTTGGTTAAAATGAGTCCTAGACCAGGGACCGGTTCTCTGGAAACAGCTAGAAGTGATATCTGCTGGCTTTGGGAAGGTTTAAATGGTTTCCTTCTTAGGGCCAGTTTCACTGCTGTGTTGTTGTATGGAGGTGGAATCATACACAATATCTGCCAACTTACCAGCTGTTTCCAAATCGATCTTCTCACTGTCCTTCAGCTTAAGCTCCTCCAGTCCTTTGATAATGAATGCGATCTCATTGTTTGTGCAAGAGATTAAGTGAATCTTACAAACATTTCTGCGTATCATGGAAATAATCAGAATCAGAAGCAGTTCCTCAGACAGCCCCCAAATGTTTCCTCTCTCACATGAGAAAGCTGACCTACAGACACATGTCCTTTAAGATCATACAAGACATTTAGGATACTGAGGAACTTTGAGACTTAGCTGGTCTTCACTGGAATTTTTACCTTCAGCTGGGAGAACAGAGATCAGCTAAGTCTCTGTAGGACTGAGGCTCCTCAGGCTCAAAGTCAGAATCTTCTTGCTGTAAATTAAATGGTAGGTATTCGATTTCAGATAGGATTTTATCTATTCAACTTTAATTGTTTTTGTTCAAATGTTTGCTTAAAGTGAATACAACGGGAGAACAGGCACACATGCTCTCAAGGTTAGTGGTATAGTAGAGCTCAACATTTTACCTTCACACTTTCACAGGGAGGTTGCTCAGCATCAGCCGAGCAGACACTCCCTGATCATTCCATCTTCAGGTAAGGCTTCACATCAACAGCTGGGGGATTTTCACTCAGTTTCTCAGAAGCAGGAGAATCTGCAAGCAGGGCACAAATACAACATTAAGAATGCACTGTGGATAACTAAAGGTGATTTTACAATAGGTTCAAATACTTAAGTCCACACACAGGAACAATTCTGAGCTGCAGATGTAAGAATCACTACCTGGCTGTAGATTGTCCGTGGTCATAGTAGAGGTGGACAGGGGCTCCTTGAGCTCAGCATCAGCTAAGCAAGTGCTCCCTAAGAGTTCCTTCTTCTGGCCAGTTTCCACATCAGAAGGTGATGGATTTTCATTCAACGTCTCAGAAGCAGGAGTCTCTGTAAAGCAGGACACAGATAGAATATGGAGAATGCATGCTAGATAACTAAGCGTGTTTTTACACTGTGTCCAAATACTTAAGATTTGCAGCCACGTAGGCCATCATGAGACTTTCACATAAAATTCTTTGATTTACTTTCTCCTATATTTCCACTACTTATACTGCTGAATTTCTTCAAATGTGTTTTTTTTTTGTTCTTACAATGAGATACAACAATCACTACCTGTCTTGGTGCTCTGTTCTTTACTCAGGGAGGCAGCTGATGTTTCTTCCACTTCCACTCGTGAAAGCTCACCTCACTGGGGAAACGTCTGACAATTCTAGGCTTTTTAGGCTTAAGGCTGGAGTCCTGTTTCAGGGAACTGTCTGGCTGCTGTTCCTGTGTGACCCAGTAAAGCGTGTTGTTAGTGACATAACATGTGACTTTCTTAAAGCCTGGTACAACATTTGGAAAATGTTATGCTAATGTATTGTGCTGCTGTGTTTGTGGGGTTGTACCCTCAAGAACACACACTAAACTAGCAAAAGTGGATTTGGACATGCCATACATGCACCTGCGCTATACACATCAGACCATGCGATTAGATCTAATCACATTAAATTAGAGTTGGAAGACACTATCTATTCAGCTTTAATTATTTTAATTTGTTTGTTCTCTTAAGGTGACTACAAGAGGAATTAGAAACCAGGGGCATCTTCTCTCAAGGATCAAAGATGTTGTAAATGTCAGTGTTTTAGCTCAACGTGTACACGGTTGGGTTGTTCAGCAGCAGCAGAGCAGACACTCCCTGAGCATGTCCTCTTCTGGCCCGGCTCCACGATAGGTGTTGGAGATACAGCCAACTTCTCAGAAGCAGGAGACGCTGTAAAGCAGGGCACAAATGCAGCATTGAGAAGCCGTTGCAGATAACTAAGGGTGTTTTTACATTTGGCCAAAATACTGAAGTCTACGGACCAGTTCAGAACTTCCAAAACATGGCATGTAATTGTATGGGTATACCTGAAATGAGAGAAAGAGTTTTAGTCATGCAGGCCAGCATAAGACATTCATAAATGCTGATGATGGAATTCTGTTTCTTGTTTTTTCCTACATTTCAAATACTTCTACTACTGACAGAATTCCTTTAATTGGTTTTTCACTGTAAGATGCAAGAATCACTACCTGTCCCGGTGCTCTGGAGTTTCCTCAGGGGGCCACTCGATGCTTCTTCTTGCACGCGAGGAAGCGGACCTACAAACAAACATACATAAAGCTCATACAGGACATTTAGGGCTTTGAAAAACATTGACATTTAGCTAAATTTCACTTTGGATTTTTACTTTTGGCCTGAGGAAAAAGATGTTCTCGCTTGACTCGTGGCTTCTGGGACTTGACACTGGAATCCTGTTGTTGGTCCCCTCCTAGTCAGTTTCTCACACGGCGTGGGTTTTCTCCACAGGCACGCTTTTCAAACAAAACATTTCCCCAACATTGATTAGTTTCTAAAAATATTAGAGATATTGCCTCAATAAGCATTGTATTTTTCACTATGGGGAAATCCCATATTAAAAGAGATGGGTGACAACCCTATTCCCATGGCCATTACATAACTGTAGAGTGCACTGGGCCAAACCTGTCTGTGACACAGACACACTCTGCAGTTATGTAATGGCCATGGGAATAGGGTTGTCACCCATGTCTTATAATACGGGATTGTCCCATACTTCTCACTGAAGTACGGTTACACTGGGACAGTTAGTCTTGTTTGCAGAGTCACCAGACCTCAATCCCATAGAAGTGTGGGATTATTTGGAACATTTGAAACAGCACAGGTAGTAGACCAGTGGCGTACATTTGACACAAAGGCCCTGGTTGCACCTTTACCTGACCTGACTTGTACTAAACTGGGGAGGTATGTGTGTGCGTGCTCACCGTCCACTTTTTTTCCGAGCACCTATACGCCTGCACGTTGGCAAAAACTCACTACCTCTCTACTCAAAAATCTGTGAGCCTCTCACACCCTCAGCGGTTTTTAAAGGAATCTTTAAAGAAATATAAAGCCACGAGATGGTTCATGTAGGATTATATTCATTTCTGATTGTGCCTGTTTTTTTACCTTGAGGGTGTTGTGCTGACTGATGTGCCAGGAGCTGGAACCGCTTCCTCTGCAGAACCACAGATAAGACGTACTTTACCTTGGTATTGTTACGATTACACGGGGAAGGAGAGGACGCATGCGCCAAAGCTCAAAATAAATATATAAATATTTATTTACAACAC
>JAQLOM010000005.1:6590549-6606881 GCA_030068315.1 Chrysichthys thysi
TTAAATGTCAGGGACATTAAAAAATAATGATCAAGCTTCCTAATTAGCTGACATTCGCTGTGCATTGATTTTGAAAGCATACATGATTACCGCATTTGAGGAGCACATGAAGGCAGCATTATTTCGCGCCAGATTTGTCCCCGGCTTCAAACCGGAAGTCATGTGCTGCATGTTTCTGTTGTTTGTGGCTCCGATTGTGCTACGTTATTGTTTCTTTTGTCATACTGCGCTCTAGTCCTGCGTTTCCTGTTGTTACAACGGAATATTTTTCTCTCTCTCTCTGTGTGTGTGCGCGCGCACAGTAGCTAATCGGTTAAGATTTAGTGTGTCGCATCACGAATGGATGTAAATAGTGGACAGGAGGACACTGGCTCCATGCCTGAGCTGGAGGATGACGAGCTGTGTGAGGCTCTCGCCGTTTTGGCTGGCAGTGATCCGGATAAGTGCTCATATCCTCGGGTGAGTCGTAACATTTCAACACTTATCTTAGGAATTATACATCTGGAATTTGCGTGGGGGGAAAATCATAACCAGTGTGATAGAGTATTGCATAATCCTTGTGCTTATTGATTCTTTGGTAATCTCAAACCACCCCTTATTGAACACCACACACACACAGGTACAGAGTAGAGACCCTCACAGTGTGCCATATGCAGTGCAGGGGGTAGGCAGGTGTTATTAGGAATGAAGCCTGGTGCTGTGGTCTGATTTTGACTGGATGTTGCAGGGTTATGTGAAAAGACAGGCTGTGTTTGCGTGCAGCACGTGCACAGGTGAGGGCATGGAGCCAGCTGGAGTCTGCCTCGCCTGTGCCAACACCTGCCATGATGGCCACAACATCTATGAACTCTACACCAAGAGGTACACTTATGACTATAATGCTTTCAGGTTACTTCTCATGTCAGTCAGCTGCAGTTCACACCTTTAGTAATTGCAAATTGAGTACACCCCACAGTGACATGTTTATGGGTTTTCTTCACATTTGTTTTCCTTTGCACAGGAACTTTTGCTGCGATTGTGGGAACAGCAAGTTCGGATCGTTTAAATGCAAACTGATACCCGTAAGTGTACGCTGGATATGTTGCCTAGCAGACTGTCCAGAGAACTGTTACTTTCTAAAGTGACTGCCCAGTAACCTTCATTAACAGCAACTAAAAAGCTAAACCACTTTTTCCCACAAGGCTATGAGAAATGCAGAACTGACTCCATTTTTCTGCTTGTGTAAAGAAATTGGCTAGTTTACACACCTTTTGTGTGCCAAGTTTTGTTTTAGCCTTTGCCAGGAAAGAACTGTTGTGAATATTGTGGATTTTCCAGTGCTTTGTTCACAAATGTGTGACGTATATCCCCATGGTTATGTCTAAGTTATACCTTGCACCACTTTAAATTCTTGCTCTGAATAATACTTGAAAATGTTGTTGATGCATGGCTCCAACGTTCATCTCATTTTGTGTGTGTTGTTTGTTCCCAGGATAAAGAGGGACAGAACGTCAAGAACATTTATAATCACAATTTCTTTGGCCGTTACTGCTCCTGTGACAGACCTTACCCTGATGAGGATGATGAGGTATGTCGTACAAATATTCCCTTGTATCTTATTTTGTGAAGTATTCATGCGCTTTAGCTGGTAAATGTTCCTTCAATTTTAGCACTTTTAATTAAGGCATATGGCATTTCCTTTATTAACCATGGTTGTCTTTGTTGCCTTATTTCTCATTGTGGTGGAAGGTTGGTGAAGCGATGATTCAGTGTATTCTCTGTGAAGACTGGTACCACTCAAAGGTAAGCTGGTATACAGGGAATATATTTCTCAGAGTCCTAAAAGCAAACAGTTTACTATCTCTCTGCTCGCATTTTAATGCCAATCATCCTCTTATAGCATCTGGGTTGTGCAGCCGTGGACTCGGAGGAGTTATTGGAGATGGTCTGTGAGAGTTGTATGAACAGAGCTCCCTTCCTTTGGACTTATGCTTCCTACATTGCATGTGAGTAGCATGTAATCATGCACTTTTTCCCCCATTCCGCTTATTTCTTTTTCAACCTTTCACAGGAGTTCTGTAGGACTGATATAATGTGTATGATTGTTATAGTTCCTCCAGTAACCAGAGTGAGTCTTGGTAAAGAGGATGAGGAAGACACTGAGGCAGGGAATAAAGAGGAGAAGGGTGAAACGTTGCCGTCATGCATCAATGGCTATGATGGGCCCTCCACCAGTAAAGACTGTCAAAAGGAAGCAAGGGTGAGAGACGGATTGATATGAAAGACAGTGAAGTTACTGCATTGTCTGTTATTGGGCACTTTTATTGTGTAGATGTAATCTAACAGACGTGGAGAACTGTTCAGCCATTTAACAAACCTGCAGCAGAGAAGAAAAGATCCTTGCTTTTTTCATAGTCCATCAACAGAGGGTGCAAAATGTTTAAACTGAGCTTGGTTTTAATTTACACGTTACAAGACAAGATTTACAAGAACCTTTTCTTTTTTTTCTGTTTGAATTTGGTTTATATAGATCATTTAAAATAAATGGTGCATTTCACTCACTTTAACAGCTTACTAGTAACGGAATTAAAGCTGTAAACCACAAGAGGATGCGGGAGGAGATGGAGAGGTGTCCTGCTATGTGCCAGTCTGAAACTGCATCATGCAAACTGAAGGAGTTAAAGGCCAAAGGCTTGGCAAGGTCAAGGGTGGGGGCAGTGTTCTGGCCATACGACTGGCGGTCCAAGCTTTGCACATGCACAGACTGCAAGGTAGGCTATTGAATATTTGTCCAATTCAAAACAATCACCTATTGTATTATCTCTTTAGAATGCTAGATGCTTGTCCTGGAGGTGTAGGCAAGACTTTGCTTTCTTTTTCATTTAATTCCCACTCCCACAACCTCTCATGGCCTCATCCGACAGGGTTTGGGTTTGTACCCATCTGTGATATTTCCTAACAAACTTGGGTGGTTCTAAACAAATAATTGAAACCACCAGACACTGACCTGAACTAAGGACTAAAGAACCATTTACACCCTGCCAAGTCCAATATACTACCGTGTAATTTAACATGACCATTCTTTCTTCTGCAACCTTCATGTCCGACATGCTTCATGAGATTAAAAACCTCCCACTCACTTGTTGATTCCTGGCGGAGCTCAGTCCTGACCCCTAACATGTACTGTCCATATGCTGAAATTTGTACTTGAAGTTAAACTAAATTAAGCTCTTGCCCCATCTGTTGTTTACTTGCTGATCTCCATTTTAGAGATCATATGTGGAGGCTGGGGTTCAGTTCCTGTTGGATGAGTCAGACACCATGCTCGCGTACGAGAACAGGGGCGAGGCATTGCTGGAGGAAGACCTGCTCATGTCCTGCCTCAGTTCCCTGGACCGTGTCCAGCAACTGGAGATTATTTACCGTAAGTAATAGAGCATAAACAGCTATTTTCAAAGGAAGCCCTTGACCTAACTACTCAATCATTTACAAGTGTCTCCTCTAAAACATAACTTGTTATACTTAAGGAAAAAATATTCTATATTAACTTTTTAAATAGTTTTTTTTATTAAATGTAACTAATTTGGATTACCTTCCGTAACCTTTTACAGAGCAAGCTTGGTTCAGAAAATGTTATTCATTTTGTAAATGCTGAATATGCTCCAGCTAATTGTCGTCCTTTGCTGGGAGTTGCTTTAGCATCTGATTATGCTGTTTTCATGCCACTTATTCAAGTCAAGTTGTCCTTGCGGTCACATGTAATCAATGCTGACTGACAATAATTGTGAGGTTAATCCATATTTATTTGAGCTAGGGTTAGCTATATTGTTGACACACATGGATGCTAAATTGGACAAAGTGGAGAATTGTCCAAGTGTGGGTCATCATCTTCACTGTGTTGTGACATGCTGGAAGTAAAGGAGGCACAACCATCCAAAAAGCAGTTCTGCAGTTTGCTAACCCTAACCCTATCTAGCATTTCAACAAATGGTAGTGTTTGGTTTTCTGGGCAGGATGGTGATCTTAAAACATATTTATATAATGCCTTTCTCAAACCCAAGGTCACTTTACACCAGTATGATGACAGTTCTTAAGTACAGTGTTTTTACTTTAATAGTTTTTTAGGACACTTGGTTTTGAAGAACTTTGGAGCAAAATGTCCAATGCCCACAAGGTAGTGTGTAGTGTTTGTCAGTGTAGCCACATGATATTTCCTAATTGGTGTTAAAGAAAACTTACAAAATGTCCCTTTGTCCTGTCCCACCTTGCCGCTGTATTACTATTTTTGGCCTTCTAACCAGATCCACATTTTAGTTCTGTAGGGAAAGCAATGACGTGCCGAAATGTATTACTACCCCTGACATTTAATTTAGCAATTAAATAATCACGTATTAAGGTACAACATGTAAGCCCACAGTACTTGCATACAAGATTTCAAGGGAATATTTAAGAAGAACTTAAACAGTAGGGCTCTTTTCATGAAAGTCTAGGAGATTGTTTTTTCCTCCAACTTAATAAAAGAGCACTTGATAATGTTTAGATTTCAGAGCATTGCTCCAGGTTTAATATGTTAGGATGAACCTGCTCGTTGGAAAAATTCTGGTGATTTGTCTTCACAGAGTACAATGACTTGAAAGCAGAGCTACGCGAGTTCCTTCAGCAGTTTGCTGACCAGGGAAAGGTGAGGACATTTTATAAGGTTTTAAGCTTCTAACTGTTTAATTTTTAATGCAAAAAAAGGTATATGTAAAGATATTAAATAACTTCTCTTCATTGTGGCTGTAGGACGTGACCCCTGAAGCTATCCACATGTTTTTTGAAGAGCTTCAGTTAAGGAAAAGGAGACGGGTCAGTGCTGGGCAGTATTACTGTAGCTGAGCTGGTACAGATGGCCATCCTTGCTTTCCAGTTTCTTCATTTCTAAGCATACCTGCAATAAATGTGAAAATTCAAGGACTACTGTCTGTAAGGAGAAGCATGTGCAAGTGTTAATTTTAAGCTGCTAGTGTGTATTGCACACCTCATCCTGTCTAATGTGGGAGGAGTGGACATTAGTGGAGGTCCACTTTAAGGCTCATGTACAAGGTAGTCAATACATTTGGACTGACTGATGAATGTAGAGTTGGCTAGAGTCCTGAAGCTCTAGACCAGGCATGTCCAATCTTATCCGGAAAGGGCCAGTGTGGGTGCAGGGTTTCGGTCCAACCAAGAAGGAGCCTCACCTGATTCCACCGGTTTAATCAGTTGAGCTAAGCTTTCAACAGGTTCAGGTGAGACTCCTGTTTGGTTGGAATGAAAATATGGCCCTTTCCGGATAAGATTGGACATGCCTGCTCTAGACGTTTTAATGGCAACACAACCAGAATGTTCAAACAACTTTCAATTGCTATGCTTTTCTCAAACTCTATGATTAAATTCAGCTCAGAAATGCATACTGCTTCATGTTACATCATTGTAGTTGAAGCTTACAGATGGACAATAAAGACTTGGGCTTGGACGAGGAAATCGGTCACCAAACAGCACACACAAAACGAAAATGCATCAATACTATTGAAGCAAGTTTATTCTAAGGATGCTTTCTAGCTGCAAAGCTGGTCACTGTTATTTACCCTCTCTGAGGTAACAGTAGAAAAATATAACTGGTAAATTCATTACAAGAAATGCAATTATATTAAAGTTTAAGTACAATCCACATGTTTATCAGAAACAGTCGTATCAAACCACAACACAGTTACAAGTAAAAGGTACCCGAGGGTTTAAAAATACTGTTTTCAAAAGACATACGTTGAGGCATTACAGGCCGTTTAGAAACTGACAGATGGATAAATAGGCTCCTAAGTCGGCTTGCATAGGCCAAAATCACTAATTTAATAAAATACCTGGCCTCTGCACACACAAGGCACACACTCCAGTCATCTGCAGTGCCAAATCGATGCAGTAATGAACCCTGAAGCCCTCTGATCTCAATTAGAACAAATTGAGAAGAAGAAAACATTTCTCTAACAAATGCAAATGTATTGGGAAATGGATACAAACGCAAACTCTTATTCTGCTACTAAAATACATCGATGAGTAGCAAAATAGAACGTTAGAGTGCATTAGCAGCGTTTTACTGTGTTAAAGGGTTTTTCCACAGTACAGATAAAATATAGCAATGACTATTTTCACACTGTATCCAAGTCACAGGTTTGCTCTTTGTCTGTTGACAATTATGCACCCAAATAAGAGTCATGGTAATTCAGAAATCCTAGAATATACGGTGTATAAAATGTGGATTATGAATGACACTTTGGATAAAGCATTGAAAACACAGCGACAGAATCCTCTATTGCCACGTTGCATACATGTATCATCAGTAATCCACATGCAACCTACTGAACATAGGATTTGTTAACTGCTGGACTGGTGAATCATTTCCTGTTAAGATTTTGTGTAAAATATAGGCTCACTTGTGAGGAACTTTCAGTTGCTATCAGGCTAAAAAAAAAAAAAAAAAAAAAAAAAAATTGTGGACTACTACAAAATTTTCTGGTATGCTGTTGTACCACTAGGTGGCACTGTAAAAATTACAAAATGGATGGAAGGAGGGAAAAGGGTAGTGCACTCTGCGAAAACTTGCCTCTACAAATGTATATTGTTCACACACCATGAGCTCAGTGAACGTTGGACCAAAATACTCATCAAATTAATTCCATGGAAAATACGTAATGGCTTACACTCACTTCTTGGTTTCTGAGCTTAAAATCTACAGCTAAGGCCACTGGATGTGAGGAGGAGGAGAAGGTGGACATGAATTCAAGCAGGTTCATCATGTTTTCTACAGTACATTGATTAATCATTCTCAAGGCTGGTGCTAATGTAAATATTGAACAGTCTTGATTGATTGTAGACACTATACGCATCTTACATAATTTAAACATGTACTTAAGAGTGTGAAATGGTATAAAAACATGACTAAATTTATTACACATTAGCAGTAAAAGTGCAAGCTACTGTTAAAACATCCAGAGCTATGGATTTCAAATCTATTTTTTTCCTGTTAATGATTGTGGGGTCATTGATGCTTTTATACCATGCATATCTACATATTAAGAGGAACAATGCCTGACGTTTTGACCTTTTATGGGATACTTGGAGGATATTATGATTGCTTAAAGATGATGGTTAACAAAACATTTGTCAAAATTCACAAAGACTTTTAGCCTGTGGCCCAATGAGTTATGGATTTTATGAGGCATTATGTTATGCTTATAATAGAAATGTTTGGCCAGTGGAAACCTGTAGCGCTGGTTTTTGATATTTTCTTAGTTCCAAGAGGGTCAGTCTGGGATAGTGTGCAGTTATACAATGACAGTGAAAAAAAAAAAAGTGCAAGTTCTCATGCTACACTAATTTTCATTAAAAGATCTGGCAATTAAAAAAAAAAAAAATCAGCTCTCAGATGAATAAATGGCAGCATCCAAAATATGCTCCACTCATACAAAAAAAAATACAAAAAACAAACAAAACAATGTGGAGTACATGCAGAAGAGTGACTAATTTAAAGGAAAAGGTGGCTGTGTTACGTTTTGCTGACATAGGTTGGTTCAGTCACCCTCTTAGAGGGAAGAGCCAATATAAAGCACTCTTGACCATCATCAAATCACCACCTGGGGGAATATCTTTGTCCAGTGTGCACTGAAGCTGTTCTCGTGGCTTGTGTTGGCCCAGCGCCTTACTAACATGATTATGTTGCTTTTTCCAGCCCTCTACGGATAAAATTTATCTGTAAAATGCATCCATCATCCACAACTGATCTGTTTTAAATATGATGGTGACGGCCCAAAAGGAAAAGGTGTTCTTTGCTGGTATAAGATCAATGCACTACAAGTCAAAATTTGGACGCATAATGATTGTATATTTTCTGCTGTGTCAACGGCAGTTCTTTTAAAGTCGAATGCCAATAGTGAAGTTAATGCCCATGTACAGACGTATTTCTGAATCAAAATGAAATCTTTTGAAATGTTCCCTTTTCCCATAAACATATTTTTAATTAAAATTATGCCGTTTCCCCAAACAAGTTTCCATTTAAGAGAATCAGCTTACAAGAAGTGCACAGCTTATTGGGGAAGCTCCCTCAAAGCTAGCTGAGGAATTGCCAAGAATATGCAACACTTAATCAGGAATACTGGTGAATTTTAAAACAGAAACTAGTTTTGACTTGTTTTAAACACTTTTCTTGGTTACTGTATAATTCAACTTATTACACAGCGTTGATGTTCATCATTCTAAAATAGTACAAACCGAGGGAGAAAACCCCAATAAGCAGGCATCCAAATCTTTGACTGGCAGTGAGGTTGTTTTTTTTTGGACATTCATCTAGGAGCTGATTTGATTTCCCATTTTTAATGGGAGGTATATTTTATTGATGTTACCTTCATCAGTTAATGCATCAGTCACAGACTTTGACTAATGAAATTTGGTATCAAGGAGAATCCATTAAAATAAAGAACAGACACAACACACTCTGCATTACAACGTACACAAATGCAAAACTCTTATGAAAATCCACTCACTCCTGCTAAAACTTCACAACTTTCAAAAAGGACTATAAAAGAGATTAGTCCTTTCAAACAAGCTGTAATGGAAGTGAGATATAGCTACCTGCAAGACAACATTGAAACCCAGCACTTGTTTAATAGCCTTTAAGTTTTTAACAGTCTTTGTCCAAGTCCATGACTTTTCATTATCTGATTTAAAGTGCAGATTTCTTGTACTGGTACTCTGGCTTATTGGGTGACCTGTGATCCCGGCCTAATCCGGTTTCTTCACTACTGTTCCTGTGGTGTCCAGCTCCTCCAGAGGCCTCCCTTATATCCCCGGTCCCATCTGGAACGGAGCTGCGCTCTTCATATGACTCAGCACCTCCTTTTGAAGGTCCAAGACCACATGTCAGGTCCGAGTCATTTATTGAGCACCCACTGGGCACAAATGCTCCCCCTACTGAAGATACTCCAGAGGTGGTATGGTCCAAATCCAACCTTTGACCCAAGACATCCAAATGAAGGGAGTCAGATGGCTGTGCTAGCCTTGCCTGGGTGTGAACTGACAAAGTGTCAGGGAGACATGAGAGGCTTATGTTATTGCAAGGCCCTCTGCGCTGTCCGTACAAGTCTGGGCCAGTGTAGGTGGCCTGAGGAGGAAGGCTAGATAAAAGAGGGTCTTGACTGGGCAAGTTATAAAGGTCTGGATATTTAGATGGAGGCTCTGCTTTTTGTTTAGGGACATGTCTTTTGTGGGACAGCTGAGTGAGGGAATATCGTCCGCTTGGGCACGGTCCAGGTGGATAGTGGGGAATTGTAGAGACCATGTTGGGAAGAGAATGAAGAGTGGTGTCCTGAGCTTTGCCATGCTCTGATAGAGTCATGGTGGACACCCCAAGAGCGATGTCTGGCATGTAATCACTAATCAGAGGTTCCAGACTCTAAAATGGGACAAATTAAGTTAGTATCAAATATAATAATGTCTTTTACAGGCATGTTTCTAAATTCAAGAATACATAATGATGAGAGTAAATGCAAATAAACATACAGTGCTAAATGCTTTGCAAACTTCATAGAGCTCATTATTCATAAAAAAAATGCAACACCATCTGATTGCTGCTATAAAACCCTGGCTTATGGTTGGTCAAACATGCTGCTGAACCATCTGAAACGGACCTCTGAAATCCTGGAATGTTAATGGTTCTCCAGACCAGTAGGAGGTTCTTCATTATTAGCTGGCTCCACATCCAATATGGGGGCAGGACAATAAAGGGGTAGTAGTAATGGGAAGGGTGCGCATTATGTTGGATACCTTAATAAAAAAAATAAATAAATAAAAAAGACCCTGCTGCATTTTTAAAATCTGACTTCATTTGAAAAAGATAATACAAAATGAGAGCCACGGCCACCTAGCAGACAATTGCTGAGCTACTGGACTCAGTTTGCAAAACCTGAGGTTATTTAAACTTGTCCGTTGCATCCGGTATGCGTTAATGCAGTGTACATAGATGAGAGGTTCAACTGTATTACCATATTACTTTTTTTTTTTTTTAAAGTTATACTTTCTCCACATTTTATGAATTTACATGCATTTCCCACGCCTCAAAATGAGTACCTTTAAATTCCATACATTTGCTGACTCCATAATGACACAAGAAACCTAGCCATCCAAAGAACCCCAGAGAAGCCCTTTTCTCTAGGTGCCTTCTTAGGGAAAATCAAAATCAATGCTATTTGCTTGACTATTGAAAAACTATTTAACTCATTGAAAAGCTTCTTTAAAGTAGAGCAACCTCACCACTTTGCTACAAGAAAATGTAGTTAATCTAGTTTTGCACTGCCTCTCAGACAAGAACTTCTCAAAACATGGTCACAATACCTCATCCTGCATTTGCCTTATCGCTGAGGAGGTTTTAGGGAATAATATGCAAGTTTGGAGGAAGCTTGGAGGAAAAAGACAACTAATAAACATCACTGCTTAGTAGATAAAGACATTTAAACATTCAAAACGCTGTCTCTGTGTGAGACACTGTTATCTGTGTGACCCTCACCTCACATGACTCTGCATTAAGCGTTTTCCCCATGCTCTGAGCCATGGTGTAGTCAGGGGCTTGAGGAGCCGGATTGCTGGATTTGGGCATGGAGGAGCCTCTCTGCTGGAGTAGTGTGTGGTTACAAGGGTAGGAGAAGGAGCGAGATGGTGTTGGCACTGCCACCCTGGAGCCCCAGGCTACTCTGTGCTGGGCCTGAGTTGACATGGCATGATATGGAGGAGGTGGAGGAGGGAGAGGGGGGTTAAGACTCCCAAGGCCCTCCAATTCTGTAAACATAGTGTCCATAGCAGGTGAGCTATTCACTCTGCAACGGCCGACTGCTCTCAGACTAAGGAGTGGACTGTCATCTCCAAAACGTTCTTCTGGAAAGAACTTGTGTGGGTTCTGCCAGCAAAGGACATGCAAAGAATTACACAGCCAGGCATTTCAATTTGCCCAGCTTCAACAGTTAGATCATTTGTAAGTGCTCTTGTGGACTCACCTGCAGCAACTCTGCGGCTCCGTCCGGCAGGCCAAACTCTCTGAGGACACGGAGCTGAAGCTCATAGCTCACTGTGGCTCCCTCCCCACAGTTCAGAGCATAGGCTCTCTGGACCTGATCTGTGTGCCTGAGCTCCTGTAGCCTGGAAATCATCTCTCGAACCACTGCCAAGCTGGGCACTGGCACACACATGCAAATATAAATAGGAAGGACTTCAAAGGTTATATCAAGGATCACAAACACTTGCGGATTCCCTCAATCTTTCTTAATGAAATAATCCTCATGATTTTCAGATTGTTTTACAAACATGTGGCTTCACATGACCGCACATGATTTTCCATTGAATGACTCTCAGTTCCTTTATGTCTCTTCTAATAAAGGAACCTGACAAGACATCACTTTCAAATTCACATCCTCTAAACGTCTGCGCTAATCACTCTTTACTTATGAGTGTGACTTGCGACTATCACTCACCTGGTATCTCGTTGGCCACGACAGATGGGGCAGTGGTTTGGTTGCCAGTGATTTGCTGGTGGTTTATGATGTGACAGCACTGGGGCACCGCATTATTGACCATGTATAAGGTGTCGGGCACATTAGACATGCGCACCATTCTCAGCCGTACCAGATCTGTCTGTTCCACCATCATCTCCTCAAGGACTGACTACAGATAAACAAACACTTTTAATCATAATCACAATTTCTGACTGCCTGTAAAATTAAATCGTACACGGTGATATTAGTGAGCATAGATAGTCGGTCAGTGTTTATTGACTGGTTTATTTGTGAGGTGTTCTCACACTTCGCCTGAATGCAAAGATCTAGAACTAGGGTTAATTCTGGGCTCCTTTGTGAGGGGGAGAGCTTTATCACTACATTAAAGCTGATGACGCAGATGAAGTCCCTAGCGACTGCAAATTGTGCCATCACTTCAGCTGTGGGCAAAATCCTTGACAAATAAATGATGGCAGGTATATGCCCTTATTAAATGTTCTTATTAATGTTTGGCTGTGCACCTAATTAAGCTTTCTTTACTTTGGCTGAATATTGATCAGCCAGTCAGGAGAAACCTTCTTGATGATACAAACTGGATGCTTTGCCAAGAGTGGATGCTTTCACAAATGGTACAGTTCACCCCAGTGTTCACTTGACACAAACCCTGATCTACCAACATTATGTGGACCAGAGGTTGGTTCATGGGTTCCTAACTTTCACACAAATAAAATGCTCCTAACTTTTGGTGCAAACAGCCCTAGGTTTCTTAAAAAGTATTCTGATTTAAGAATTTATATAGAAGAAATATAAGCTTATGTAGTCTGAATAAAAAGACAGTTAATAATAATAATAATAATAATAATAATAATAATTATTATTATTATTATTATTATTATTATTATGTAGTATCATCAAATGTGAAAGCTTGCAAAGCATTTTAAATAAGATAAATAATCACGATTTCAATACCAACTGAAATGTGAGTTAAGGCAAGAAGTAGGCCTACCTTTGCCTCCTCCACATAGGGAGAGAAGAGACGCGGGCGCACGTAAATGCCTGTGTTTTTCTGCCTAAGCCAGGCGTTTGCTTTGCCTCCCTCTGCTGTGGGCAGCATGTCTGATGGAGGAGTGCTGATCAAGCCACGCTTCATCTGCAAAAAGCACAGCCATCTCAGCAAACCAAGCTTGGCTACCTACGGTGCTTCCACGAAAACCTTCATTCAGCAGTCAATAACTAGCAACAGACTAGAGAGACTAAAAAGGTCATGTGGGGACCTGATGTGCATCATCTGTCTGCACTTTTTACACTTGAAATCTATCACCACATACACATATACGACGAACACTCACTGCGTCAGCAAGAACATCACTATTGGCTGGCAGGATGTGCTCCATGCGGATGTAAGGCAGCAGAGGAGACAAAATCTCCTTCAGTTCTTCTAGATCCAGATCTCTTCTCTTCACTCCACGCTTATTCACACTGTGAGCTGTACCACTCAGGAGATTGGGCTCTGATGCACACACAAAGAACATGCCTTTAACATATAAATGGTTTGCTGTGACCCCATACTACATCTTTGTGAGCTTTATAGTATATGCCTTAATGTGATGTCTGTGATGACTATACATCCGTCAGTGCTGCGTATTATGGAGTCTAAGGCATATATTTGAGGTGAAAATATGCAGTGGTATGAGGGTCAATGGGAACGGTAATCTCACCTCGGTCAGCCATCCTCCTAATGAGCTGGTGCTCGCCCCACTTAATCACATACTTCAAAATGTCCTGCTCGCTCGCCTGTGAAAGAGAGGGTGGGGAGACAGCGAGGCACAGCACAGGAATATTACCACTCATATTTCACAAAGATGGGCTGAAGGATTTGAGACTTTAATGACAGACTGGAACAGAGTCACCGCTTTATCTCACACGGTGGCTCCTCCATCTACTGAATGTCTGGCCCTGTGACCTACCTTGAATACCTGAGAAAATGACCGACAGCTTTGCATGTATCTACCTTGAACTGCCTTGTAGTTTACCAGCCTGTTTAAACGAGGTATCCAAAAGGGTTTCAAATATGTATGTAAGCCCCAATTCAACACTGTAGCTTAAATCAGTGCACTTTAAAACATGAGACTTTTCTTGCATTAGCATTTATGCATACAGACAGTTTCTCTCTAGGAGATGCACAGTAATTAAAAGAGGAAAATGGGTCATCAGCTCACTATTATACTGAACATATTGTAATGTGGGAAAACAACACAAGAGATTCTAGGTTGGTGGGGGATGGGGGTTCGAAAAAAAACCTGGGATTTTTTGTTTATTTAAAACTGTAAACTAAAAAGGTTTTAAAATAATGAAAAACTTCAAACAAAATAAAGGGGGGATTCTTCACTATTTCTTGGTTACTATTTATGTTTTAATAGCAAATTCATGACACTGATCACTGTTAATGTCTTTGTACAAAAGATCAGATTTCCTTGAGTGTAACCCCTTCCACTGAAGAGTGTTCAGAGGACACTGAAGAACTTGGATCAGGTTTTTCCCATCACAAACTTCCACAGCAGCACATGGAATAGAGTCATTAAAACAAAAGGGGAATGGATCAAATTCTGAAATTTCATACACATTTCCAAGCTTCTACTCATTATAACTTATTAACATAATCCATGAAGACCAACAAGTTGTGTGTTGTTCTTTTAAATGCCTACTTAGAAATGAGCATCTCCACACATTTACGCTCCTTAAAAATACCAGGTCCTGTTAATGCACCCAATCATGCAATTTGGAAAAAACCAAGTCCTTGCCACAAAGGCTAGCCTAATAACACTAACATTAGCTAACTTGGCTAGCAGACTATTTACTTGTCATAAGTAAAAGCTAGTTTCCTAAGTGTTAGATACAAAGGATTTCAGTATCTTGGACACAATTTGAACGCCTACAGTCCTAATGATTTATTTAGCAATAAACAAACATATTGTAACCGTCAAATTCAATTTGATCAACGCTAACACTATCTAACGTCAGACAGGTCAAGCAGGTAAAATTTCCATGTACTATAACATCCTCCATCTAATGTCAGATGTGATCAGTCCAAAGAAGTTGAAGCTATTTAGTGAGGTCACTAACTGAGCTCAGGTGTCATGCTACAAAGTACATGTTTTAAATGGAAATGCATGACTTTAGGTCAACATTTTTATCACAACAACCAGCAATCCTACATAAAACTGTAAGGTTCAAATGTTTAGACGTGATCTCACCCTAAAAGGTGAGCTTCTATGCGCTACGGTCATAAGAAATGAGAAAGCCATAGAGTCTTACCTGCAGGTAGTCTGACTGAATGGCTGCAAGCAGTTGATCCTTGCTGAGCTCATAGAGCACATCTGAGGTCATGACCTGGCTAAACTCCTCACACAGGAAATGCATGGCCTGTCTGTGGACCCATTTTGAGCCGTATGGCTGAGAACTCCATTTCAGAATGGAGATCAGTGACTCCAGAGAGATGCTCTCCACAATGACATCCTCACAACCTAGAGAGAGAGAGAGAGAGAAAGAGAGAATGTTTTCCAAATTCTCCATAAAGGTGAAGGTTATGATCTCAGCCTTCATACTGTTCCACCCCCTTCAGATGGTTGAATTTTTCCATTTTAAATCTTCTAAGACTTGCATCCAGCACACATTAACTTCAAGGACAGATGGCTTTGGAGGGGAGAGATAAGATCAGCCTGAGCTGTCTGCAAAGCCTCAGCACAGCGCACCCACAGCTCAACACCTGGGTATCGCTGCATGTAGTGGTAGCACCACCAACCCAGTGATAATCTGGAGCTTTTCAAAGGCTAATGCTTTCTGCACCACAGGCCTCTACTGATGTTATCACCAGCAGGGTAGAGTCTCATCCGCCCAACAGCTGCCTGTGCAAACACACAAACCCAGGGCAGCATAACACTGCAGTGTGTAAATGGAGGTTCAATCATCAGGTGATGAAACAGTAAAACTGCCTTTAAAGTTAATAAGTTTTAGGTATTCAAAAAAAATATTTTAGAATCACAAGGTGGCACCATGAAACAAACTTAATCAAGTAAATCATGGGATGTTTAGATTTCCTGACTCTTCCTTGGAGAAATTCATTAATAAATATAAACACTACAAATGAATGGAATTAATGGAATGTATTAATCAATAAAAAACAAAAAAACAAAAAAAAAAAACCTACCATGCACCATGACTTAAACAGGCTGGGAAATAATATCCAAGCCAAAGTCATCCCGACTGTCTGACCCTACTCCCTAAACACTTCTACAACCAGGGCGCATAACAGAATATAACTCCATTAAGAACCAAACCACAGCAATGCCTTTGATTTCTTCACACCTTCCAGCCAACATCCTCATTCCTGTATCTCATTCTCCAACACTGCTGCCATGGAGAAGAGGAATTTACTCTGCTGGTTGTTAATGTGTTCAAAGTAAATACTGATAAGGGGTGTGAGGCTACATAAGCCATCAGCACATGCAGAAAAAAAATGCAAAGAAGGTAGGCAAAGGGGTAATCAATTCAAAACATGTATATAGTGTTTATGGGCACACAAGACAAAATAAGATAACTGGAAGTATTGGAAACATGCAGACACACACGCGCAGACACACACGCGCAGACACACACGCGCAGACAGACACACACGCGCAGACACACACACACACACGCAGACACACACACACACACACACGCAGACACACACACACACACACACGCACACACACACACACACACACACACACACACACACACACACACACACACACACACA
>JAQLOM010000005.1:6666418-6676490 GCA_030068315.1 Chrysichthys thysi
AATGTTCTTTTAATGTTTGAATTAACATTTTTTTAAATTATATTTTATATTTTATATTCCAGAGTCCCATGAAAGCCGAAAAATTCCGCAAATCAAAATTTGAAAATCTGCGATGCACTGAGGTGAACCGCGGGGGGTTCACTGTATTTGTTTTTCTTTCCTTACACACCTTTCTGTATCTCTGTTTATGTCTCACAGCCCAATACCGTCAGGCAAAGCGAGGCTCTCTGGGAGCTGTGACAATGAGTCAGCTGATGAAGAGACAGCTGGAACATCAGTCCAGTGCTCCACACAATATCAGCATTTGGGATACAGGTTCTTACCCACACTGTAGAAAAAAACACACACATATGCACACAACACTTGCCGATGATATACACAAACCAGCCGCTCTAAGCTTTAGGAAATGGATGCTGATGCTGATGCTGATGCTAATGCTGATATGCCTAATGCTGAATATTAATGCTTCTGTCCTGCTAGGTCTCAATAAGACCAGCCTACTGTCAGCTCCTAGTACAGTCAGCATGTTTGTACCTGCCCCAGAGGATTTTAATGATGAGCAACCAACCAATATGGCTGACAGGTGGATTTATTTGTTTGTGACTGTAAATATAACTTTATCATGCACTTTATTATGCTCATTTTTTCCAGACGTTTTTATGAAACTTCTATGCTGTCTCAGAAATAGAACAAGGTGCACTCAGAGTACCGGCTGGCATTTCAGTTGTAACGTTAAATGTCATGGGGTCTGATACCACACTTAAATAATTTTATGTCGAAAAATTACTTCAGCCCTGATGTCTAATATCACGTGCTAAAGAACAGACAACCTGAGCATGCTGTTTAGTATCAGCAAACATTGTTATTAAATGCAAGCACAAGGTGCTGAGATTTGTACACGCAGGAAGGTATTCACAAACGTGGAGCAGCCAAGTGAGTGTGCACTGTCCTGTGTGGGATCATTTCAGCACTGTGAACACAGGCACTTCCTTTTCCATCACTTCCCAGATCGATTCATCGCACCTTGTGCTCAATTTTAATGTCCGTTCTCACTGATACTACTCTGTAAGCTCATGTCAGCTGCCCTCACACTCTCTATTACAGATGCTGTTTAAATGCCATGCTATATTAAACAAACTCATTGTTCAGTGAGCCAAACACAGCAGCATCCAGCATAAATAGAGCTAAATAAAGGGTCCACGTCACCCCTGATCACTTAATACTAAGTAAGATTGTCATTTAGATATCGGTATCAGTATTGGTACCAGTGATTATCAAACAACATGTACTTGTATTTAATCTGAAAAAATAAAATGGTATCAGTGCATCCCTAATTAAATGTTTAAAAAGAACCCATAAAAAGCAACAATTTAATATCCATTTTATTTATACGCGTCTTCATGTGGATAGGTGTCGAGACTGTGGCGCTATATTAGAAGAGTATGATGAAGAAACTCTGGCTTTGGCTGTAGTCGTTCTCTCAATGTTTACCCATCTGAGTCCTGACCTGGCTGCTCCACTGCTCCTCGACATCATGCAGTCAGTGGGCAGGTAAAGTTCGACAGCACAAATCAAGCCACAGCCTACACTGCACAGCTCATTGTGCACACTACAACAATCTACTGTTTTTTGGAATAGGAAAGAACATAAAAGCATAAAGTGTGAAATTAAAAATACTAGCTGATAAAAACATAGTGCTTGGCTGTGAAATCATTGAGCAACTTCAGTATGTTTCTCAAATGTGTTTTCTGTTCTAGGTTGGCATCCAGTGCCAGTTACTCAGGCCAGGCTGAAAGGTAGGCGTTTGTGTATTTGTCTTTGTGTATATGTGTCTAGGTTGTATGTATTAAGTGTGTACGTCATTGTGCCTGTGTACTCTGCAACTTATACGTGTGTGTTGATCATTCAAGCATGTTGATCCCTGGTAATGCTGCGGGTGTAGCTAAGCAGTTCCTGCGCTGTGTGCTTCATCAGCTCGCCCCCAATGGCATCCTGCCACAGCTATTCCAGAGCAACATCAAAGGTAACCAAACATCTGCTCATGCATACTCATAGCACACTCCCTATACATCCTTATACACATAGAATACACTCACGTGAAAAAACACTTGTGTATGATACTTTTGGGTTTTCAGATGGAAGCTTTCTCCGCACACTGGCAACATCTCTCATTGACTTCAATGAATTGAGTTCTGTGGCAGCATTAAGCCAGCTTCTTGAGGTAGGTGCTAAAATATTGGGGTTATTTTGTGGTTATAATACAACCACAAAAATAGGGTACATGATCACAGCTCTGGCAGATATGTGACATTTATAGGGTTCTTCCACAAAACCAGGTTGTAAGAAATGAGACAGGGCTTCTAAGCCTTTGTTTGCAGTGTGTAACTTTAGCAAAAGTGAATTTGAAAATACCACTGCACCAACAGATTTCTAATGTCACACCTCCTATTGCTTCACTCTATCCACCCCAGCATAAGCTTGCTCATTTCTGGCCATGAAAATAGTAACCAGGCGAGCAGAAAACAAAATGGATTATGTCCAACCAAATTAGTAATACGCCAGCATTATATCATTAAACTACACTGGCACGTGTGAAGTCCAGATGGACCCAAATGCACACTGTAGGAGTTAATTACAACGCTGTAGGTGTTAACACTGGAAATGTTGATGTGTACAATTTTGACACAAACCATTCTTGGTCCTGTGAGTTATTCTGTTGGACCTCTGACAATGAAAATTACATACAATTTACCAGCAGATGGCACTCTTGTCAAAGAATCAAATAATTTCTTTTTTATCAACCGCTTTCAGGGCAATGTGTGACTGGGATTCACATTGCATTTATCTTGAATGTGAATGTTTTCCAATTATAGCAGAAACATTCTACTCCATAAACACTAATAAACTGTCTTGCACTCAGGGCTATTCTATGTCTATTTTAAATTGTTACACAACCATGCAGTTTGATTGTTTAATAAAGAGAGTATGGTGTCTTATGTAATATAAGAATATCCCTGATTTCAATACTGTATTCCTTGAAATAATGTAATGAGCTGTACCTTGCATGTAGGGTTTGAACAACAAGAAGAGTTTGCCTGCAGGGGGCACAATGCTCCACTGCTTGGACAACATTGCCACCTTCATGGAGGCTCTTCCTGTGGACTCCCCTAGTAATCTTTGGACAACCATTTGTAACCAATTCCAAACCTTTCTGACCAAACTTCCTGCTGTGCTTCCTCTGAAGGTATTTAAACTTCTTGTCTATTTCGGCATTTAGATTTGAATTCGCTTTGCATGACTTAACTTTTTCTATTTTATTTTCAATTTAATTCTTTTGTTAAGTATCCACTGGACTCCAGCTTGAGAATCATCATCTGCTTACTGAAGATTCCAACTACTAGTGCAACCAGAGTAAGTTCATTTGAACGTGCTATTGGAATGTGCACTTGAAAAACAGATAATTCACACTTATTTGAGAAAACAAAATGTTTGAAATCAATATGATGTCACATTTAAAGAGTGTGCTGGAGGCTTGGGGTTCTCTTAGGGCAAGACTAAAGCTTTTGTTTGAATTTCTCTGCCAGAGTTTGCTGGAGCCGTCTTCTAAACTGCTGAGCTTTGTTGTTCAGTATGGCGTTTTCAGCCTCTCATACCTTGTTGAACTGTGCGGCCTCTGCTACAAAACTTTCAGTAAGGTAAGAGGACAATCAATAGGCTTACAGTGCCTGGGTTTCTTGTAGTACAGTGGAAAATGGAAATATTAATTTATTTATGAAGTATGTTGTAATGGACAGCTTAGAAGCGTTTTTTTACCCTGTCATATCCTTGATCGCCATCTGTGAATAGATCTTAGTGTACTGAATGGAGACCTATATTTTAAAAGTAATTGTGAAACACTCAGGACATTGTTTAAGAGGAGCTAACTCAAACACAACTGAACTATGCTTAGATTATGGAAACAATACTGTAAAACATCCTTATGTACATTACATGTACATTCCCATGCTAATGATACATTACAAGTATTATTAATAATGAGAAAAAATTCTGCATACCTTTACTGGGAACGCTGAATATAAATGTAACCTTCCTTCTCTGTGAAATATGGGCTCCCTCTCACATTCTCTTTTCCTACTTACCACTTGAAGAATTCCATCAGTGTCTATTGATTTTCAGGTTTTAGAAAGCTGGTCCAGGGGAGGAGGATATACATCTACTCCAGAGATCTGCTGATAATATCATAAGTGAATCCCTGCAGAATTTTTTTACTCAGTGCGGGGGATTGTCCTTCAGCATGGATCTCAATAACATCCCATCCCTCAGCTTTGTATTTTATGCTCATAGTTCTCTCAGTATCCCAGAGTAGTTATTTATTATAAACATATTTAATATCCTTTCATTGACATTACTGAGGATGCTGATTTGAGTAAACCATTTGAATAAAGGCTTTGCAGCATGGCATCCAAAAATGACCCCATAATCACAATAGAAATAGTTACATTGTTACAGTTGTGTTGTCTGTGTTTCTCTCAATTCCCAGAAGGATTAAATATGCTGACACAGATCCTACTGCTGAGAGAAAGTGAGAGAGAGCGGTTAAAATGGCTGTTTATCTGGGCTTTCAGCTATACAGTATAAGTAAAGCTGGGCTGGCTGGATGCCATTTTAATCTGCTGCTCTTCAGCTTGGGAATATGGATTGAGAACATTATACTGAAAGGGACAATGCAAAGAAATGATCATTAGGACACAGGAGACAAATAGTCATACTGGATAAAGAAGCAGAGATAAGCAAAAAAAAAAAAAAAAAGAAAAGAAAAAGGTTGTGTAATCCCAAACTAGACCTGGGAAATGCAGAAGACAAAGATAAAAATAAAGAGATGTAGGTTTTTTTCTACGTTTCAGTATTCAGTTCCTCTTTCTATACTTTTCTATTTCTGCAGGAAAGGGATAAGTTCTACATGTCCCGTGTAGTAGTCCTGGAGTTGCTACAAGCACTGAAATTCAAATCTCCAATTCCTGATACTAACCTACTACTACTGGTCCAGGTAGTTTCCGCTCTACTCTGTTTAAGACTGACACTGAAAAGTAGAAATATACTAAACCTAACTCTCTTTTTTCTGTTTTTAATAAGTTCATATGTGTTGACATTGGAACCCGGCTGTCTGAGTCTACTATCCTCCAGAAACACATGATCTCATCATTACCTGGGGTGAGTAGCACATATTTACATATATAATTATTTGATGTCCTGTTATGTATACTAATTGTTAGAAATCATATCTCTCTGGGGGGTTTTTTTAGTGCACAACAGCTGCCATGGAGTGTTTGAGGCAGTACCTCAGTGAGCTGCTGGACTTTATTGCAGACATGCACACTTTGACGAAATTAAAGGTCCAGTATGAATTAAACAGGAAGACATAACTAGACATAAGATTTATTACCTGTTATTTTCATTTGTTGGAAACTAAGCAGACAGAATACCAAATTCTGAAACTGTGCCAAATGTATGACTAAGTAATAAAATATATGTTCATTGTTCACTGTAATTGGAACTGCCCCATGTATTGCTTCTTTTAGAGTCATATGAAAGCATGCTGTCAACCCCTTCACGAGGATACTTTTGGTGGTAATCTGAAAGTGGGTTTGGCTCAGGTAGCTGCCATGGAAATCAGTAAAGGTAACCACCGTGATAACAAGGCTGTGATTCGATACCTGCCATGGCTCTACCATCCACCGTCTGCTATGCAACAGGGGTAAGAATGCACACAGCTCATCAGGGCTACCATCATGCTATTATTAACTTTTTAACGTCTTGCAAATTGTTGTATTCTCTCTTCTTCAGGCCCAAAGAGTTCATTGAGTGTGTATCCCACATTCGCCAGCTTTCCTGGCTTCTGCTGGGCTCTCTTACCCACTGTGCTTTGCATCAGGGTTCCACGTCTTGTATGCCCATTCCATTGGATGCTGGCTCTCACATTGCAGACCACCTTATTGTAATCATCATTGGTTTTCCAGAGCAATCCAAGGTACAGCAACAGATCGGCTCAATCCAGATTTGTTCGCCCGTATGCAGCTGGAAGCAAGAGAATGCAGCTTTGATATTTCTGCCTGTCTTTCACCAGACATCCGTGCTCCACATGTGCTCCTTGTTCCATGCCTTCATGTTTGCTCAGTTGTGGACCATCTACTGCGAACAAGCAGCTGCAGCACCAGCCGGGCAGAACCAAAACCAGAACGAGTTCTCATCAAGCGCTATACTTACAGGCCTGGAGTTCTGGAGCCGAGTCACACCCAGCATCCTCCAGCTCATGGCTCACAACAAAGTAGTAAGATCATTTACATTCCACTGAGATCCCATATGGGGTAACCTGGGTTCGGTCCCCGGGGTCGACCTGGGCTCCTTTCTGTGTGGTGTTTGCATGTTCTCCCCATGTCTGAGTGGGTTTCCTCCGGGTACTCGGGTTTCCTCCCACAGTCCAAAGGCATGCACAGAGGGGATTAGGCTGGTTGGCGACTCTAAATTGCATGTAGGTGTGCATGTGAGTGTGAATGGTTGTCTGTCTCTGTGTGTTGGCCCCACAGTGGATTGGCGACCTGCCCAGAGTGTACCCTGCCTCTCGCCCGAAGTCAGCTGGGATTAGCTCCAGCTTCCCCCCGCAACCCTGAACAGGATTAAGCGGCAGAAGATGAGATGAGATGATATCCCATATGTATCATTAAAGATAATCTTCTATATTGCCATATACAGCATGTTTAGCTTTTTTATGAATTAATATAGACTTATATTACATTTTGAGAGATATTAGTGCCTTTAACACCAATGAAGGCTGAGCCTGATTCATCGGATAAACAATTTGGTTTATTTGGTTTGCAGTACATAAAAGTACACCTGGGAGAAAATGACTTGGTTAAATTACTGCCTTTATAAACTGATTATTACTACATTTATAATTTCAATTTTACAGCATTTAAACAGGATCATCTCCAGAAGAGTTGTACTTGTGATTGTGTGATTAGAATCATAATGTTATTTTGCAAATGCAAACAAAAGAGCTGTTTTGAGACCGCCTGTTTCTTGCTTTTTAGATGGTAGAGATGGTATGTTTGCATGTCATCAGCTTGATGGAAGCGTTACAAGAATGTAATTCAACCATTTTTGTGAAAGTAAGTTTGCATTTTTAAACATCTGCAAAGGCCTCATTGAAAAATAAATGAAGGAATTATGTGTATTGACTAAGCAGAACATGACGGTCAGTTTTCTTTGATGGATTTTTCCTGTTCCCATCTTTGATGTTTAAACTAGCTGAATTATTTTATTTTTCATCTATTGCTTCAGTTAATTCCTATGTGGCTGCCAATGATTCAGTCCAGTCTAAATGTAAGTATCTGTCATATACTGTTATGCCAATAGTTTCACGTATAACCCAGACAGCAGCTGTTTCACTGTGAACTGATTAACTTGGTGTGTTTATTTGCAGCACCTATCTGCGGGTCTCCAGCTGCGTCTCCAGGCCATCCAGAACCGAGTGAATAACCAGTGTCTCCAGGGTCCTCCTTCCAGCACTTTTCCCTTTGCCTTGCGCAAATGGTTGCAGTGTACTCAGTTTAAAATGGCTCAGGTTGAGATCCAGTCGTCTGAGGCCGCCTCGCAGTTCTACCCTATGTGATGTCCGGACCTATAGAAGCTTCTGCAAGACCAGCAACAATCTGTGCCAACCAGCATACTTTTTTCTCTTTAAACTTAAATGTAGTATTTTGCAGCAATGCTTTTGTATAAACAGAATTATATTACATTCTGTGGATTTTGGCAACAGCAACTCTACAGTAGCAAAACTACAAAATTGTGACTATAAATACTTTCCTCAAGCTCTTTCTGTCCGCATGCAATTATCATGATCATGCATAAAGGAAGTGACACTGAATGATAAGGTGCCAGAACAGCAGTACGTGTAGTGCATACAGATGCTGGAGTCTTCCTACTGTGAGCATGTGTGTGGGTGCGTGTGTGTGTGTGTGTGTGTGTGTGTGTGTGTGTGTGTGTGTATGTGTGTGTCTGTGTTTCAGTGAAACTTTTTAAATGGTGTGAAAGTCACACTCTAGAGTACGCAGCTTTAAAGTGTCATCAGGATATGTGAGAAAGGTAATCATGAGAATGGTGATTGATGTATAGGGCTTATGTATTCTGTCTGATTTATTTATAATATCATATGTTTATTTCATGTAAAATAAATAAATAAAATACCTATGTTTTTAATTTGGAGTCAACCTGTCAGAATTTATACCTTAAATCTTATAGTGACATGACTTAGGAGCTCAGTTAACCTAGACATATATAAATGTATTACTGTATACACGTCTCTCCACGTCTCTCCACACTCTATACACTACTTTCATGTCTCTACACACTGTTGCCATGATTCAAATTGGATTTTAAAAAGTGGGCATAGGGAACCAATGTTGAAGTCTGTAAACATTCTTGGGCCCCTCTGTATATAATCATGCAGTTTAAAATAAACCTATATATTTAAAACAAACAACTATCCTTAACCATCACAGTATTGGCATGCAGTGGATCTGGCTAATTTCTTTATACTTCCTGGACATTTTTCTGGTGCAGAAATAGGCTCAGTTCCTGGAACAAATGCTACACTTGATTCAAGGTTGCAACTTCTAATTTGCAGCCTCCAACTAGGAAAAGCCAAGTAAGAAAAGTCCCTCTCAACTTAAAAATTCCTACTAGGCATCTTATCTAGCCTTCTTAACTATAAGGTCCCTCCCAGTTTCCCAGTGATGTCAAATCAGCATAGCTGGAACAACATAGCATGTCTTACCTGAATTCAGTGTATTATAAATAGTTGCTTTAGATAAATGAACATACAAACATATTAATTTGTTAAATCAATAACAATAACTACACTGTAAAAAAAAAAAGATCAGATGACAGGCAGCTATGGCTGCCAAACTAAACCAATGAAATTAAAGTAAGATATTCTAATTCAAATAAAATGCAAATTTGATTTTTTTTTTTTTGGCCTTTTTTGCCTTTATTTTTGGATAGGACAGTAGAGATTTTGACAGGAAGTGAGTGGGAGAGAGAGAGAAAGGAAGGGATCGGGAAATGACCGCAGGTCGGAATCGAACCCGGGTCCCTGGATTTGTAGTATGGTGCCCTAGCCCGCCACGCCACGGCCGGGGCCAAATAAAATGCAAATTTTACAGAAATTTTAATTAAAGGTTTTGCAGAGGATCACTGTTATTTTACAGATTTGTCCTAAATTATTATGATCAAATACCTTCAATTAAGTGTTATCGCAAACACATGCAACTTGTTCACGATTCCATAGTCCATGATATTGGCTAGTGTTGTGGATTTAACAGGGAGGAGTTAGTATGCCACCCCTCCCTCCTTGCTCTCTTGAGCTCCCACATACAGATGGCTATGGCATCATAGGGATTCGTTTTGCAATCTCCTGATGATAGGGTGAACATTTTTCTGTTGTGCTGCTCAGGAGCATGGTGATGCGTACTGCGCACATGTCAATGGCATTTTACAAGAGCTGTTAGTTTACAACATTCATTTTCCAGCATTGCTACAATTTCAGTATCGCATGTTACAAATTTGACTTTAGAATCTTATTTACTTTTGCTCATTGTGATATCACCAACTGGGTATGGTCAGAATTGCGACATGCCTGAGAGCAGTGCAGCTTTGTAGTCTCTTTGATATAATGAATTTTTTTCTTACTAAATTTGTATCCACAGTTTGAATGTAAAAGTCTAAAAAAAAAAAAAATCCTAATAAGATTTACCTTAAAATAATAATAATAAAAAAATGTTAAAATCTTAGTATGTATGTAAACCTTTATATAATGAACTACATATTTATTTACAGATGCTAACAGTCATTTTTGCATAAATTTGCATGTAATTTAAGAAAGCGAAGCAAAATACCATATAAATAATACAGTATTTTTTCTGTAAAAAAATAAATAATTAAATAAATAGATAGATAGATAGATAGATAGATAGATAGATAGATAGATAGATAGATAGATAGATAGATAGATAGA
>JAQLOM010000005.1:6707354-6722501 GCA_030068315.1 Chrysichthys thysi
ACACACACACACACACACACACACACACACACACACACACACACACACACACACACACACACACACACACACGTCATACTAGCCTTGTGAGGATTAATAATGCAGCTATACAGCTATGTCTAACCCTAACCATAACTTTTTTTAGGTTCAGTTTCCCTCAAGGGCAAATGTCTCGACTAATTCAAAGCTGTTATCACATATTTCTATCCATGTGGGGACATGCACACGAACATGCCTCCCAACACACCCCCCTCCCCGAGCACACCACACTATTCTTAGCTGAAACTTATCTATTTTGTGTAGCAGAGGATAAAGCCAAAGACACAACAGTCGTTCAACTGGCTGAGCAAGTTTATCTTTCCATGTAAAATTCATCAGAAACAATTATAGCAATAAACCCTGTTCCGCTGCAATCTCAGGCTGCCTTTGCTTTCTCGCGCTATGTCTGGAAGGCAAGGAAAGCCAGATTTAACCTTTCTATACATTCTGTCCAATTCTAAAATCTCAGAACACCGGCTAACCTTTAAGTAGAGCTTTTACACAGGCAGTTTGCCCATAATATGCTGCTTCATGTAGTGCTGTCCAGTCTTCCACTGCACTCTGGGGTTGGATGCAGGATATGGATGTTGCTAGTTTAGTCACTGTCTGCACATCACCTCTCCTAATTGCCAGCATTATGGGACCCCTGGAAAATATATGTAATTTCACCTTTGGTGGCATCAAATCATGAGATTACATGTGCAAATTGCATAGGAAGTCAGTGCTGCGTGACTGGATTAAAGTCTTTCCAATGGTTTTCAATAATAATAATAATAATAATAATAATAATAATAATAATCATAATAATAATAATAATAAATAAAAGATCCTGCATTAGGAGCTCTAACTGGGTGTCAGTTGAATGATCAGAACTACACTGCTGCGATTTAATCCAAGTGTCACGACACGACTCTGTTGGAAACCGGATAGTGCACGTTATTTGTGTGAATATGAATGTCCACTGGATGAACCATCTGTATTAGACAATAAACAGCAACAATGGACTCACTGTGACGGGGCTGCCGTGACGTCACCGGGGTCCTCGCACCGCGCTCCGCTGTCAAATCCGTGCCGGTGTCTTGTCACCCTGCTGGACCGGAACAACGAGAGATATTCCGCATAACTAAAGCGCGTCATGGTCACATAAAGCACGGGACAGGGACGAAGAGTGCGACCGAGAATGAAGAGACAGAGCCGGAGAGACAGAGTGCTGGGGCGCAGCTGTTGCCGGAGGTAATTTTAGGCATTGCCATGTGGGGGAGGCCGCTGAGGGTTTCCATGTATGAGCGCCTCACACTATCAAAATGACATCATGGAGTGGGCGTGCTTTGTGCTTGTGTTTTGGTTTTCGCGTTGTGCTGGTGCAGGCTTACTGATCACGCGATCAACACTGAACGAGTGATCGAGTACGAGACAATAACTCGCAGCGTGTCCCTGCTCCAGCCCCCTTTACCTCTGCAGACATTCAACAGTGTGTGCAGTGAAAGGCATTAAAGGCACGCATCTTACACCCAGACTTCCAGTGAATTCACTACAATGCTCGAAAGGAAACAAGATCACCCACAGCACTTCTTATCCTAGCCTACCAAAGAAATGAAAACAAAAGAAAGATTTTTTTTGTTTGTTTGTTTATGCATGACAAGATTAAATTTACCCAACCAAAGGTTCATGTAAATCCAGCAGCAGGTTTAGATGTTATTTAGATGTTATTCTAGATGTTATTCTTTACAATAAATTTCTTTAAGAAATTAGAGAAGCTTGTGTTTTTTTCCTATATTTTTCTATTATGGCAAACAGTTAGCCTGGGTCAAATTACTGACCTCCTCTCTCCACTGGTACAAAGTCACATATGCAAAACAAACAGCAAACAAACAAACAAACAAAGAAGCAAAAAAAAAAAACTAAACCCCACAACACACATTCTGCACCCGTTTGATTACATTTGAAGAAAGTAGAAAATCTGTGTAATTGGACATTTCCCCAGTGTACCCCTTTAAGCAAGTTGCAAGTCATTTTAGGAAGTAGGCCAGGAGGCTGTGATAGGACTGATAACAGATTGGCCTTCCCATAATTAGACTCCTGAAGATAGAACATAAATGTCAAGAGACAAAGTTCTGGCAGTTTTCCCATATACAGTGTAGCTGGAGTGTATTCAGAAATACTGCCTTAAAGGACAATACTTAAAATTAGTTTTTTTGTGCAATAAAAGTGATATAACTGGGATACCGAGAGAGCCAGAATCATCTCGCCCAATAAAAGGCAGTGCCATTGTAAAAATCTTACCGTGCCACAGATAGCATCTCCACGTTGATCTGGCAGGGAAGCAGGACTATTTAGAAATGCAACGCACCTTCTTACGAATGCTGTTCACATAGATAAATGAATTCAGTCACTAATTTCGATCAGGAATTCTTGTAATACACCATTGTTTCATATTATCTCTTGTACATCAATTGTAATATTTGTGGTTTGGTTTAGTCAGTCACTTCTCCTGTGCTGCATGCATACAAGACAGTATGTAGCTGATTCTGGAGCTGATAGCTGTGAGAAACAATAGCAAGCCAATGCACTCAGAATTGTGTGTTAAGCCTACAGCATGAAACAAGCAATACCACTTATAGCGCTTAAAACCTGAAGCACATTACTTTAGAATGAGAAAGAGAACTTGTAGGAATCTCTGTACTCACATTGGCCTCATCCAGTGCATCTGTCTGAGTGTGCATCTGAGAAACCAGATTCACTCCCTATTTGAGCTGAAAGGCTAAGCTGCCCTGCCTGAGCTACAAATACCTTTTAAGGACATGCTCAACGTTGCTTAGGCTCATTTGCCTCTGCAGTACTACCCGTGCACTTAACTGTGTAAAACTAAATAGAGAGGCAAAGCTAAACAATGTGGTTACTATTAGATGAACAGAAAAAGGCATGGCTCCTGGTGGGTCATTTGTTTGAAGGAGCATATCATCCATCAAGAATCAAGGTAAAACATGCCAGTAGGTGGACTGCTTACTCTAATTTGCTCCTAAGTGTGAATGAGTGTGAAGATACAGACAACTGGTGTATCATCACGGCTGTATTCCCTCCTCACACCCAGTGGTCCAAGGTTCTGCATAAAGCATTTACAGAAGATGAATGAACGAATGTCAGGGCCATTGCTGTACTTAGAACGGTCCGCAATCCAAAAAGGATCTGGCCAGTGGTGGACCATTTAACCTTGTGCATGTGGTAAATGGTAGGTGAGGGATAACTTGTGAGTAGTAAAGCTACAGTGGGTATCAAATGGGCTACAACACAATGAGTAACTTAGGGACTTACATGGTAAGTGTACTTGAGAGAATAGATGAGTGCATTGGATTTAAAAGCCACATTTTAAGACGAAGTGTCTAGACGTCTGATTGATGCTCTTCAGAGCAGAACATGTGCTGGACAGCGCTATGGAGAGAAGGGCAGTTGCTATGACAACGGGAAACCACTCCCTCTCACATACCGCCCCCCTCCCAACCCCCAGCAGTCTCCTGGCAACAACGCAACACAAGTTCCGACGGACACAGAACCCGGAAGGAACCCAAGCGCTGAAACAAATTTTAATGTCAACATCTAGGACTCATTTTCGTCATCTAATTTAACAAATAAGAAAGAAGCAGACTGGCTACCTCACCAAAAATGGATACACTCTCTCTGCCTTTGTTGAATAAGGACGACCCGCGGTTTCACTTGGACGTGGAAAACAGAGTGAAAAATATTTTTGTGACGCAGTTACAGGACCATGGGTATGAGATTTATGTGTCTGTATTAATTAATTAGCAAAAGGAGAAATCGCCTGACTGAACTGCTATTGGGTGATCTGTAAACACGTGTAACAACCCCAGAAATGTATGTGGCTAATTTGCATAATGGTTTCTTTCTTTCTCAGTGTTCCTCATAGCACAGAAGAGGGAGCGTCTATCAGACACATACCTGTCATAACAGAGGTACACATGTTTACACCGTCTCTTCTGTAGAGGGTGAACTGCGGTCATGTGGGCCACTTGTGCACTTTGTTGTGTTTATGTCATGCTTAATACTATGGCTTCAAGGCCTCGTGTTATCTGTGATTTTATTAATATTGGGTAGCTTCAGAAGTGACACCATGTCAGCAATCTTTCATGAGCTTATGGAAATGGTGGCACAGTACGGGGTAAACAAGATGTGCCCCCTAGAGACAGGTGAGGTGAATGACAGGTCTTTCCTTCATCCTTAATCTATACATCTGTGAAGCAGAAAGCGTTCCTAATAGCAGGCTAATGAAATTTTATGTGCACAATGTTGTCCAATACAATACATGTTAAAATAGGAAAATTATGTTTGAGGGGTTTTTTTTTTAAAATGCAGGTGTTTGAGAAATTATGGATCCAGCTCTTAGTAACAGGGTGCGCTAGGAAGATGTTTGGGGGCCGATGTTACGATGGCCCGACTTGTGATTATTCAAAGTTACGACGATGATTGTGGTACGCTAAAATTTTTAGAATATTTAGAAAATATTTAAGATTTGCAGGCAGGCATCGCTGGCAGGCCAGCATAACAGCGTATGATGAATGATGCATTCGGACAATGTCTGGATGTACACATCACTCTCTCCTACAATGTACAGAGTTAACTTGTGTATCGGTGTAGTGTACAGTGCATTACCGCGTGTTTTTAAGTTCTGCTCAGCATACAGCCAAAGCTGGCAATGTATGCTATTTTATACACAGATTAGCTTTGAATTCAAATTTAAAATAAAAAAGACATATGACGTATTTTAAAATCTCTCTCTTCTCTGAAGCCTGTGTGGGCCCCGCATAGAGCTAAGCCCGATTGCTAATATGCTAGTATGCTAATAATAAGGTGAATTAATGCATTACAACACTGAACGTTGTGACTTGTTTTATGTTCCAATGTAATGACGTATACTATAAGTTGCATAAATAAATGTAAGTCTACTAAGCAGAAATATAAATTTTTAGTCAATTTTTAATCAATCAAATCTTTAAATGGAAATTACTTCTATGGCCTAAAGATGTGGATTCTAAAATAATAAGTTGAATTACGTGTTAAATGAAGTAGACTACTTAACTACAAACATACATTCATAGTGTACTATCTGAGGAATAGTAAAGCATACAGCATCCTATTTGCATTGAGTTTATCTGCAATGAAATGAAGCCCCATCCAGGATCTATTCATGCCTTGAACCCAAGTGTTCCTTGGATAGGTTCTGGAACTGCTGTGATTGTCAAAGGTGTATACAATTACTGAAGATGAATGAATGAAGGAATGAAGAAATTACATCGTGGAGAGAAAATTGTGCAGATTTATTTTTTCAGATTACCAGATGTTTTGGCACAATGAATGCTAAAGTGAGGGCATGCATATAGATTTTTTCAGTGATATGATTTGAGAACATCTTTGAGATTTCCCAAATTCCTAATACATTCTTCAAAGGTATTCTGTTAATAACAGAAAATGTTGGAGAAGTCAAGACTGCAAATGTGGTCCCAGATTACAGGAGTTCACCCTCTTGTATACATAATATGAGCACAATGATTTGATTGACCTTCTTGACCTCTTACTTGAACTTGACTCCAGATTCTGCATGCCAAATTTCAGGTTAACAGCACATTTTCAACATGACAGTAGATGTAGATAACATACCTCTACAGACTCTAACCTTGTGCGCCAATGTACAGTCATCTAACAGAATCCTGAAAACGGGTGTCAACACCCTTCAAAGGACACTGGTGCTGAAGACACAGGTGCAGCTGGATGACGTAAACAGCCAGTTAACACAGAAGCGGCTTGAGTTCAAAGATCGCATGCAGGCTCTTGAACAGAGAAGGGCAACATTTCTGCAAAAACAGGAAGAAGTAAGTTGTCAAGGTGCCAAGGAAATGCTGGCTATTTCGTACTTTGATGCACCTATTTGTTTGGTTTATCTGATGACACTTTTGATGTCACAATGCAAATCAGTAAATTATCAATGGTATTTGAGTTTTTTGAATTTCAGTAGTCAAAAACATCTTAAAACCTACAACAGCTGAACTTTGGAAAGTAATAATTAGATCAGGAATTGTGACTGTTCCACAGACAAAAGAGAGGGCACTGAAGTTCGAAAAGTTTGTGGAGGAAAACAAGGTAAAGCGACAGCGCGCCCTTAAGAAATACCAACGGGAGAAAAAAGAGAATGAGCTGAGGGAGGAGGAGAAATCCAAACTTTATGAAGAACTTGAGCAGCTTCAGATCAGGTAAGGAATTTGTGTAACGACAAATATTATCTCTGAACTCTACTGTCTCATTTCAGTACTTATTTATACAACAAATTATTAAATGTGTTTTTCTCTTTTATACACAGGCATCAGCGACTAAAAGAACAGGTTGATAAATATAAGATTTATGAAGAGTATATGACGAAGATGCTAGATTTGCTACCAGAGGGTAAAAAATGTACATAGACTATAATATATAACCAAAATTGATCAGATTTATATCCAAATATGAATTATGTAGGACCCTGAACTTGCTTTTTTGCTCATGAGGATTTGCATCGCATGTCTTTACGTGCAGCTTATTCAGAATATGGTTCAGATTCTTTGATGATGCCCATCATCAGACGCCACGAGACCTTGTCCATCACTCAGCAGGACTTGCTGCAACGTCTCACCAGTCTGACCGAGGAACTAGACCGGGGCCGATGCAACCTGGACGTGCTTAAACTGGAGCACAGTACAAGCAGACTTGTATGTGGCTTGCACAGATCAAAGTGTCACAGCTGTAATTTGTGATAATCGCTACTTTCTTTATTGTAGTGTACCACACAATTTGATATTCTTAGCCATGGTGAAACTGAATATTTTATCTCTGGAGGTAGATGTCCAATAAGGAGCTGTTAGAACTGCGGACCCAGTGGGATCAAATCAGAGAGAAAAATAAACAACTGGAGATGACTCTGCATATTCAACATGGCCAGTCCCGAGAGCAGGTCTGGTATCTGATAGCTTGTAACACAGGTTTATAAAAATGCAGACCAAGATTTTCATGATTCCCCCAAATAATACCATTTTCTAGCTAGTTTAAAGCTTTGTTTCTTATGTGTGGGTAGATTGAGGAGATTGGGTGTATTTTGCTAGTGGTGAAAAATATTGCGCAGCAATGTCACCTGCAATGCTATGGGCCTTTACAAGATATGGACCCACTGATCATGTTGGAAATGATAAAGGTACCAAAAATTGACACAAATAGTCAGATTATTTGTGTCCCTCTGAACATGAGTTTCAGTTCATTATCCACCTGGACAATGAAACATAATTTTTACTAAACTAATTCTGCAGGAGTTCATTCTGGACATGGAGGATACAGAGAGGAGAGTCCTGAAGATAGCAGACTCCAGTTCCGAACCGATGAAGAGGAGCAGACACAAAGGAAGAAAAGTACCAATCCAGACTGCAACCAGCTCCAGTAAATTTAACCTGAAGAAACTGGAGAAAGTGAACTGCTGAGCTCTTCCAAGATAATGTAATAAAACACATTCGTGACTGACTAACCCACATTTGAGGTTAAAAATGAAAGCAATATTTGCCATATCTCACCTTGTATACACTATTTATCATACAATTCACAAACTCTATCACAAGATGGTGCTCAAATTCACACTGTAGAAAATAATCATAGATTATTATGGTAATTTACCGGCAGCTTGGGTTGCCAATAAAGTACCATAGAATTTTCAGTAAACAACTGTAAAACATATTTATGGTAAAGTACTTTTACAGTTCTTTACAGGACACCCAAACTGCTGGTAAATTACTGTAAAAATCTACAATTTTTTTTCTTTCTTTTTTTTTTTTTTTTTTACAATGCAGCCCCAATACATAGAATTTTTCTGGACAGTAAATTTTCAGCAAAGAAAGTAAAGGATTGATTGATTAATTAATTAATCAATCAATAAATTAATTGATTAAAATACACAGAGATCAGAGGAATGATATGTTCCAGTTATGCTTTAGTGTTCTAAAAATACAGCTGGTATTTTTGTAACAAACCTGATAACTAGCATGAACACATTCCTTGGACGGGACAGGACTAGAGTAAAGGCAAAAATGTTGGCCTTAAAACAAAACATTTCCAACCCCTGGTTTTGAATACTGTACTGTAAACTGTAAATTGTGTTTATTGCCAGTTGCAATAAAAGAACATCTTAAACTGGATTAAAACAGAACCGCGTGCATAATTTCATCATTAAAAACAAACTTTTCTACTGTATCAAACTTTTGATTTATATATGAAAAAAAGAAAAGTATTTCCCAATCAGTGTTTTTTTTCCTTTCAGTGGTAATATTCTTCAAATATAGGCTATTTATAGCAACGGAGACGTTCGGTGAATGTTTGTGTGCAAATAACCTGCCTGAGTTATGGCGCCCCCTGGTGTTCCATAGTAAAGTAACACCAAAACACTGTTAAAGAAGGAAACAAAGAAAGAAAGAAAGAAAGAAAGAAAGAAAGAAAGAAAGAAAACATTGTACTCAGCTGGGCCGTTCTATGTAGGTTCATAACTGATAAAACAACTGTTTGTGTCGTAATGTTGGACCACTTGCGCCTTTGATAAAAGCGTTCTGTCCCTTTAAGAGCGACACGCGCTCGTGCATCCGGTAGTGGCAAAACATTGCTAAAGATTGTATAGCACGCTGCTCGCGCCCAGCTCAAAGAATCGCCCAGCCGAGCGCGTGCAGGTGTTCCGCGTCATCATGGACGCTACCATTAAATTTCCAGTGGCGATTTAGACAGAGCCCTTCATCCGGCGCTTTCGGGAATTCGCTGCCATCCCATCACATCACAGCCAGGACTGAAACGGGTGTAATGTCAGCGTGTAAACCTGAGGGTCTGGTAGATGAACACAAGGACAAAATTGCGTTCATCGACAAATCCGAGGTGGAATTTCAGCAACAGAATACACTCAGCATTTCTTTAAGTATCTCGCGCCATGTGTGACGTTAGTTAACAGCTCGTGCAAACCCCCCCCCCGCAGTTCCAAATGGACGCGTCCAAATTAGTGTCCACCAAGGAGGCCACTTCAGCTGAGACACTGGAAGAGTCAGATGCTAAGAAGTTCCAGGTATAATGATCCCGTATAACGCCTGTCTCTACACCAAACACACGTCACGCACTTTGTCTTGTTTTGTCTAGGACATCTGCGACCAGTTTGGGTTTATCCGCAGAGTAAAAGGAGATGGGAATTGTTTCTACAGGGCTCTCTGCTTTACACTGGTAGAAAGCTTGGTGCACAATGAAAGTGCCATTCAAAGGTACAGTCACTTGCCTACTGCAGGTCATTTTCACTAAGAACTGTGTTTCACGAAGAACTGATGGTCTATGAATTGTTTGATTTCTCAGGTTTAGGGACAAGCTGAAAAGAAGTCACCAAGTGCTGCTAACAGCTGGCTTTGATGAAAGTGCTTTTAAAGATTTACTCAACACTGTAAGTACATGTGATCCAGGAGCTCAGACCACCAGATTATCTCCATTGTCATCCTGGATGATCACTCACACACCTCAGGACAAACAAACAAACTGCCACTGCGCCTCTTTTCCCATTTATCTTTATCTTTTTCAGTTTACCGGTGTACTGGAGCGACTTGAAACAGATGCATGCGATGAGACTTTGTTGAGCCTTTTTAATGACCAGGCTATCTCAGACAGCATGGTGCAGTACCTGAGGCTGCTCACTTCGGCACACCTACAGAGCCATGCCGATTTCTTCCAACACTTCGTCGAGGCTCCAAATTTTAAAGTTTACTGTACTCAGGTGAGCTCTGTTACCATCACATTTCTCACAGTTATCAAATGAGATTAGTCATGTTTTGATGGTCGTGTGGTGTCTTAGGAAGTAGAAGCCATGGCGATGGAATGCGATCACGTGGAGATCCTGGCTTTATCTCAGGAGTTGGATGTTAATCTGTGTATTATATCCATGGAGGGCAGTGACGACCACCTTACATACCACACCATTCCAGAGGGATCTCAGCCTTCCCTGTATCTCCTCTACAAGACATCTCACTATGACATTCTTTACAAGCACAGAGAACACTGGAAATAATGCTTGGACCAAGCAGTCTGGAAACAATTTTTTGGACCAACATCTTCAAGAAAATATTGCTTTGAAATAATGGAAATGGCCAATAACAATCAAACATTTTTATACATTTTTCCCCACTGACCCTAAACAAGAAACTGTTCTGTTATAGTGACAGTGTCCTAATACAAAAAATGCATTTAGATAGTTTATGCATCACTAATGGAACAAAAGGTCTTGCTTCTTTTGATCAAATTAATTCTACAACTTCATAACAAGCTATAAATATCATGACATTTGCTGCCGTTTCCACTTCTGCACCTTTTGTTTGTGTGTCTGTTTTTGCTTGGTCACACTGATAAGAGCGGTTTCGTTGGCCAAAGGTAGCTGGGGCAGCTGAAGTTTGCCCATCTGAGTAGGGTATTTCGTTTTCATATGGGCTTTGAAGACTGGCTGGGAGAGCAGGTGCTTCAGGTGTTTCTTTAAGCCTTTCACATGTCTCTGTTGCTCCCTTTCACTCTCCTCATCCCTGCCTCCTCCTGCAACATTTAAATAAAAATATCACCTGGTAGCAGGGAGCATTTTAACACACAATCAGCACATCACCAACCCAGAGGCAGAAAACGTTTACAGCTCAACAATACTAACCCAAAAGCAAGTCATCATCAAGGTCTATGTCCATTTCCTCTGCCGCCTGCCTGAACCACGAATTGTGCTGCTTCTCTCGGCTGTTGTAGTATTCAACCTTTTCTATTTTTCTTGCCACATCGACACGTTCCTGTAGAATGGATCAGTGGTTACCTGACAATCAAGTCAATCTTCCGGCTGCACAAATTCCCTATTCAAATTCTACAAAGGTGTATCCTGAAATAGCATCCTGCCAGTTTCTCAATACATGCAATGACTCACTTTACAAATACACAAGGAAAGATGAACCAATGTCCCCTTTTTAAGAGTCCTATGAAGCAAGTCGGAATACCTTAATGGCACTCATGCATTTGTTCTGAACAGGAAACATGGGAAGATCCTCATCCTTGCCCAGCGTCTTATAGATCTTCTTATAATTCATCATATCATCTGGACCAATCAGGAGCAAACTGAGACCCTCTTTTGCGGCACGAGCTGTACGTCCGCTTCGATGCACGTATGTCTCAGATGTTCGAGGGACCTTTACCAGAATTATACAAACGGTTAAGCAATCCACAAATGTATATTTCCTAGGCATGAGAAACATGGATTGCAAGTGATTGATGGGTTACCTGATAGTGGATGACATGCTGGACATCTGGAATGTCAAGCCCTCGAGCGGCAACATCCGTGGTGAGGAGGACACAGCTAGTTTAAAATATAAAGAATTACAAATAGCATATATAGCAAAAGTTTCATCTTGAAATCTTAAATCAGATCAATAATTTTATTTAGTTGTCTAGGCTACAGACCATTTAAACAGCTATTAAAACATGTCAAGTGATGATCAAAAACCCAGGGTATCAGACCCAAAGCTAGCCACGATCCAGCTGAAACATCTGAAACTAGAACACACATATAGAAAGAGAAGTGACTGGCTCTCACCTGTCCCTCTCTGCAAATCTCTCCAGGTTTTTCAACCTCTGTTTCTGGTGCATATTAGCATGCAGTGGCAGTGGGGTGGAATCCAAAATAGTTAGTAGTGAATTAAGCCTCTTGATGCAGTCAATACTGTTGGCAAACACCATGGTGCGCCCAGGGTACTGCAACAGGAAGTAGTAGAGATAATAATCTTTCTCCTCTTTGTCACAGTGGATCCTGGTTTCAGTCAGCGTCTCCACTGTGGCTTCTTTCCTGGTCAGGTCGATCACTTTAGGCTTGCCTTTGATCCCTACTTTCTCCATGAGCACCTCCAGCTTGCTGCGCTGCTCCAGCTTCTTTGCTTTCTTGCGCAGCAGTCGGGCAGGGAGGCTGTGGATCATGGTTAGCGTAGCGGAGAACACAAAGGTCTGTCTCTTAGGGTTGAACTGGGACGTGTTGAGCAGCTCCAGCAAGTTCTCGAGCTCCGCAAAATGACCTTTTTCAACCATGCGGTCAGCTTCGTCTATGACCAGACACCTGAGGAGATCGTTTTGTGCGTGTTATATTTCCTTCCATTTGACTAACATTTTCATAGTTTACGGAGCATGACTCGCTGTAATAACATTACGAATAAGAGAGTAACAATAATAGAATAATACACTACATGGGGAAGAGAGTAGTGAAATACATTAGCGCCTCACAGCATTACCTGAGCTGCCGTAGGTTGCAAAGATGGGGATGTTTATCCCGAATCATCTCCCACAGGCGCCCTGGTGTTGCGATAACAATCTCTGGCCTACGCTTCAACATCCTGTCTTGTTTCTGTGATGCCATCCCACCCACCAGAAGAGCTGTTCTAATACCTGTTTAAAGAGAAAACAATCAGCACAGTTCCTACACATGAAACACCCCACTGTAATAACTTGCCCTTTAATATGACCGACCTGTAAACTGTGCCACAGCATCAATATGATGCTTGACTTGCACTGCTAGTTCTCTGGTTGGTGTAAGAACAAGTCCAAGCAAAGGCTGTTTCCCATCATCAACTTTTTCTTGTCTCTTTATATTTATGCTCATACTCTGGATTGCATTTTCCTCATCACCTGGTACACCATCATCATCTTGACTTGAACGGTCATCACCAGAACCATCATCTTTATCTTGACCATCCACACTACCGCCATCCTTGGTAGAATCCTCTTCCTCGTGTTCATCGTCTATATCATCACCCTGTGCACTAGAGGCTTTGTCTGGGTCCGTTGCTGCTTTGTGAGACAAGTGTCCACCAGTCATGTTTGACCGCTGCCCCTCGGCCTCTCCAGATGTAGTGTTATTCCCCGAGGAGAGATTTCTCTCGGATCCATCTTCCGAGTCTCTGACTGAAGACAAGTAAATGCTGTGCAATTCCGCCACAGAATCAGATTTCTCGTTGGCATCTGCATTTTTACTGTCAATGGTTTTCTTCCACTCTAATATGCTGTGGATTATTGGAATTCCAAAAGACAAAGTCTTTCCACTTCCTGTAAAGCAATGACAGAAGGTTACAGTGTAAGTTCATGGTGGACAACAAAAAAGGGGAGATTTTGTTAAGGAACAGTGAATCAGTGTGGGGGGCCTGAGCCTCCTAAGCTTTAGCTGCTCTCTTCAATTGAAAAAATTTTAAAGTTTCCTTAAAATAGTACATTAAAAAAAAAGGGTTTACACTAATGTAGATGCAAAGCCTACACGTGGCACTTTACCTGTCTCTGCTGCACCCAGAACATCCAGGTGATCTCGAATGGCAGGAGGCAGAGCAAGAGCTTGAATCGGTGTAGGTGCTGAAAAGCCAAGTTTGCTCAGAGCCTTTAGAACAGGTTCAGGTACAAATAGCTCTTTCCATGCCGATACATCAGTGTCCTGCCCTGCTGTTTTTGAGAGGGCCACATCTGCCCAGTTCTTGGCTTTTCTTTTAGACACAGCTTGGGCCTGATTAGGAGGACTCACTTGGGCATCAGTCTCTTTATTTTCTGCAGTTTCTAGTTTCTTTTTCTTCTTTTTCTTCTTGGCTTTTTGTGCTGTCTCTGCCGTAAGCGCAGCGTAATCATCAGAATCTTGCAGCATCTGACCCTCTTCCTCAGCCAAACTTTCTATGTCCTCACCTGTGAGCACATCATCAGCCTCATGCTTCTTCTTTTTCTTTTTCCGCTTCTTAGCCGGACTATCCTCAGATGACAGCTGTACGAGTTTATCCCAGTCTTCTTCCAAATCATGTTCCTCAGCCTCACGTTCACGGGCTTTTCTCTTAGTTTTTCGCTTCTTTCGATCGCCTGTGTCCAGCTGAGTCACGCCTGCTGTCTTCTCAGAGGCAACCAGGGAATAATCTGTGAGTTCTTCGAAACACACCACTTCTCCCATGGCTTCATTAGCAAAAATGCTGGGATCCAGTTCCACAGCCTTCCAACTGCCCTTTACAAGGATCCCTCTTCTAGAAGGTCCAAGGCGCTTCTTTGCCTTGATGTTTTTGGTCTTCATCTTTCTGTATCTGAAGAAAGAAAGAAAGAAAGAAAGAAAGAAAGTTAGTAATGAAGAACAAGAGTTAGATCAAAATTAATTTCCTAATCCTAACTTCTGCTGGCATTGATGGTTGTATTTCAGTCATAAGTAGAGAATGAAACTCTGCTCTAACTCCACACTGTGCTGTTCTGCTTTAGACCATTTCCAAACTAGTCTTAGCCTGCTCGCTACCCAAACAGTCGCCATGATGTTCTCTCCTGCACCTCTGACAAGAAAAAGACAGCAGTGAGACAAAAATAATTAGCTACACAACAGTATCTGTCCGACTGTCACATACACGTTACTGAACACAAGAGGCTCATTAGCCCTAATGCTAACTTCAGCTTTTCATAATCCATATAATCACGTGCTTTCAATGGTGAACACCAACTAAATGCGTTACACAAAACAGGATTCCTAAATTACTTACGGCTTCAAGAAAGCCAAATAATACTCACAGAATGTTGTTCTTTCTTGATAAGTGGCTGTAGATCGCAAACCCTGTTCTTCAGACACATGCACTGCACGAGGGCGCGGCCATTACTGTAGCCACGGCGCAGGAAGGGGTTGCCAGATCTTTCTCATAAACTCCACCTTGCAAATATGTGAAATGAACTATTTTCATTTTATATGTTGACTACACTTATTAAGCCAAGCAGAACAAGTTTCATACCGAAAAAAAATCTATCTATCTATCCATAAAATTCTTTTCGCGTTTGAAACGGAAATGATGGATGACCACAGAACATATACGTTCGTATGACCAGAAACAGCATCACTAGCACTTACATTCGTCTTCTGCCACTTAATCCTGTTCAGGGTCGCGGGGGGAAGCTGGCGCCAATCCCAGCTGACATCGGGTGAGCGGCAGGATACGCCCTGGGAGGGTCACCAATCCACCGCAGGGCAACACACAGAGACAGACAACCATTCACACTCACATTCAC